>JBCJKH010006979.1:3446-16961 GCA_039877255.1 Loriculus beryllinus | reverse complement strand
TGGTTTAGTGTGAGGTGTCCCTGCCCATGGCAGGGGGGTTGGAACTGGATGAGCTTAAGGTCCTTTCCAACCCCAACCATTCTATGATTCTAAGGGCTCCCTGTCTGATGCCAGCAGGGCAAAGGCAGACCCCAGCCCTACCTTCAGGTAGCCCGTCCGCCGGTCCAGGTTCAGGTGGATGTTCTTGATCTCCCCGTACTCCGCAAACTTGTCGTGGATGTCTTCTTCTGTGGCCTCCTCATGCACCCCCGTGACGAAGAGGATCCAGCCCTCGACCGCTGCGGAGGGAACCGACCGGCTTCAATGGGGCTGTGGAAAGGGGGGGACCCCCCCTGTGCCCCCAGAGGCTGTAGTGTTGCTATGGCCCCTCCGGTACTCACAGCGCTGCGGCCCCGGCTCGTCCCCGTCCTGCTCCACGCTGTCGTAGTCCTCTCGCACCCGCGCCCGGGAGCCCTCCTCTGCGGAGGGAAGGGGTTGAACGGAGCCCCCCCAAACGCCACTGAACCCCAACAAAGCAGCGGGGGACCCCGCACGGACCCAGCCTCACCTGAGCCGAAGCCTCGGCCCTTCCGCTTCTTGGCCTTCTCCTTCAGTTTGTGGATGCTCTCTGGGGCAGGAGGGGAGCGGGTCAGGAGCAGGGCATGGCCCCGGAAAGGGCAGCGCCTCTCTGAGCTGGTCCCCATCCCAGTCCCATTCACGGTCTCATGCCCAGTACCAAGCCCTGTCCCGATCCCTGTTCCAGTCCCAGTCCCGGTCCCATTCCCGGTCCCATTTCCATTCCTATTCCCGGTCCCGGTTCCAGTCCCAGTCCCATTCCGGTCCCAGTCCCGGTCCCGGACCCATTCCCATTCCCGGTCCCGGTCCCATTTCCATTTCCATTCCCGGTCCCGGTCCCATTCCCATTCCCGGTCCCGGTCCCATTTCCATTTCCATTCCCGGTCTCACTCTCAGTCCCGGTCCCATTTCCATTCCTATTCCCGGTCCCGGTTCCAGTCCCAGTCCCATTCCGGTCCCAGTCCTGGTCCCGGACCCATTCCCATTCCCGGTCCCATTCCCGGCCCTCACCGTCTCCATCCTCATCCATGGCGAAATCCTCGCCCCCCGCCTCATGCAGATCCAGCACGTCCGCCATCTTGCCGCTCCCGCCGCCGCCGCCGCTGCTGCGGTGCACGCCGGGAAGCGCGCCGGAAGGAGGTGCTGTGCGCCGCCATCTTGGGGAGGGCAGGGTGGCGGCTGCGCCGCCGCCATATTGAGAAGGGCACGCGGCGGAAACGACGTCGCCGCCATCTTTGGGAGGACGTAGGGCGGAAGCGACGTCAGCGCCATCTTGGGGAGGGCGTGTGGCGGCTGCGGACGGGCCCCGGTGCTGGGTGCACGCGCGGAGCTTCAGTGCGCGTTACCGCGCGTCCGGGAGCGCGCACCGGCACCTCGGGCAGTACCGGGCTACAACAGCTCCTCTCCGCCTTCCCCAACTTCCTGTCTCAGTAGTTACAGCTCTCGGACACTATCTCGGTTCCTCTTGACTTCTCCTGTTCACTCCTCGCACGGTTCGCAGCCGGTCACACTCAAGGTGGCCGCGTTCCCCTCCGGCTCCCATGGCGGAGCTTCCCGGGCAGCTGCCTGCGGCGGAAACGGCGTGGCCGCCGTTTTGGGGAGGGGCGTGCTGCGGAAGCTGCATTGCCGCCATCTTGAGAGGGGCGTACGGCAGCAGCTGCGTGGCCGCCATGTTGGGGAGGTCAAATCATGGCGTCCCCCCCGCACCGCCATGTTGGGGAGGTCGCGGTGCCTCCGCCCTCCCCGAGGGAGAGGAAGCCTCCGCCGTTACCCCAGATCGGGTGTTTATTGCATAAAGTCGTACACAAGGCGCAGCGGTGGCAGCGATTCGCCCCATCGCTGCCTGAACACTGAGAACAATCCCATGGGATGCTCTAGGAACAGGGATTTGCTCCTTTTCCAGCCTCTGGGCAGAGGCACAGACTCACAGCAGGGTCCGGGGGTTGCCAGGAACGGCCCTCTGATGCTCCAGATGGTTCTTGAAGGCTCCGGTAGCACCAGTGATCCCATCCCAATGGAAGAAGGAGTAACAACAGCAAATTCCCCCCTGGTTCCATCCCATCAGACATGAAGCGTCGTGGCAAGAGGCTGCATATATAAAAAAAGGTACAAATTCCACAAACCCGGGTTTGTTAGGACAAGATTACAAACGTGGAGGAGCTACGGCTGAGGCGGGGGGGTGGAATTCCAGCTGCCCGCGTTGGAAAAGGAGGAAGGGGTTTGGGAATGGTCGGGAGCGAAGGGCAGGACCTGAGCCCTGGTTCGGGGTTAAACATGGCTCTGGTTAATGAAGACTTAAAGTGAGTTCTGGTTAAGCAAGACTTAAACCCAGCTCTGCTTAGGTAAGGCTTAAACACTGTTCTGGTTAACAAAGACTTACACGCTTCAGTCTGGTTAAGCAAGACTTAAAATCAGTTCTAGTTCAGTGAGGCTCAAACACTACTCTGGTTAAGCAGGACTTAACCAGTTCGACTTAAGCAGGACTTCAAATGAGTTCTGGTTTAGCAAGACTTAAACCCAGCTCTGGGTAACTGGGACTTAACCCCACCTGCAAGGAACCAGACTTGATTTGAAGTCCTGGCATCTCCAGGGCTTCCCATTCCCTGCTTCCCATGAGAAGCCTGGCTAGGTCTTGGGAAGGATGCTCCAGGAGGCACATCAACCTCCTCTGAGCATCAAACACTCACCTGGAAACCCAAAGCCTCCATTGCCAGCAGAATTCCCAGCTGCGGCTGGGATTTGGGTTCAACGCTCCAAGAATCCAACAAGGATTAAAGAGGAGCAGGGCAGGAGATGAATGAAACCCCCCTTAAGCACCATATGGGGTGGTTGTTAATGCACTACAGCCCACCCTGGGCATGAAGAGCCAGAGCGGGGCTGCAAATCCCAAGCCTGGAATGCCGGATTCCCATGTTTAAGCCTGGCCAGACAAGATCCCAGTTTAAATCCCTTTTGCCATGCTCAGGAGCTTTTCCTCTCTGGGCTTGAACTCGGGGGTTGATAGAGCCCCCTCTATTCTAGAAGCAGAACAGCACCAGAAAGCAGGTCTGTGCTCCAAGGAGAAGTGCTAAATCCCTGGAATGCTGCCGGCTCTGGAGTATTCCAGAGCAGGAGGAGCAGAGCTGGAAGCAAAATATTACAACAAGGTTTTGAGCTCTCTAAAAGAGCTTTTCCCTTTCCAATTCCTCTCCACCGTGCAAACGGGCCGGAAGTTGGGAACATGCGTTAGGGCTGGATCTCATTGGGAATTGGGATGCCAGCACTGGAGCCTAGCAGCTGGAGGAGTGTGTGCTTCCCAGCTGGCCAGCGGCCAGCATCAGGATGTCTTTCTTCTCCTTATGGAAGCGCAGCTCCTTCCCGGCCAGGCGGGCTTCATCCAGCTCCCGCTCCGTGGATGCCAGCTCCCTGGAAAGAGCCCCTGGGCTGCTCTGCTCCCGGTTCACCCAGTCCATGGCCATCTGGTTCCTTATGTCATCGTCAAGAGCACGGTGGGAATAGTGAGCCAGGACCTCCTGGTGGGAATGGCAGGGAAAACAAGTCACTGCACGGGATACAGGGTGCTGAGTGAGCTACAGGAGCTTTGGGAGGAGGATAAGGCCTTGGGAATGCTGCTTGGGATAGTGAGACTCACCTGTCGTGAGCACTGCCTCTCCCGCATGGCTTTGAGGCTGCCGTTCCAATGCAGCAACTGGAACACGGTCATCAGCTCCTGGAATAGCACGAGGGGGTTGGGAATAAAGTGTGGGATGAGAGGGAAGTGTCAGGAGCACGTGCTGGGATGAGGATTCGGTGTCAGGAGCAGCCAAGCCAGTTCCCAGCTCCGGGCACAAAGGAAGGACTTTGGAACATCACGTCCCATCCTTTGCAGTTCCAGGGATCACAGAGCCTGTTCCCAACTCCAGAGACTGGAAGTCGAAGACTTCCTCAAGGTTACCCAGATGCAGGTCAAGATTCCCAAAGCCAATCCCAGCCTGAGGAATACCCTCTGTAAACAAGCTGTTCATATAACAGGGCTGGCTCCCACCTCTGGAGCGTTTCCAGCCCAGGGAAGGGAGCCAGTCAAGTGCTACAGGAAAAGCTTCCCTAAGGCAAGGAACCCCCACTGCAGCAACACAAGGGGCTTCTGAATGCACCCAAACCCCCAGATGGAGTGGGAACGGATCCATGGTATTCCACGATGAGCAGTACCTGGAACTCCAGCATTGATTTCCCCTTATTAGATTCCAGCATGAAGCGGAAGGCACCGATCCCGGTGTTGGGATTATCAGCTTCCTCTCGATTGCCCTGCAGAAGACATTCCAGACAAGAGCTGCAATTCCCAACCCAGCGTGGCTCTGGGCACCATCTGTGTGCCACTGCAGTGAGAATTCCCTCCGGGATTAGTTTTAATCCTCACTATAAAACCAACCCCCAAACCTGCCACAAACAATTCCAGCTGGAAAAGCAACCTTCTTTTCCCACCATCTGAGGTTTTCCCTCATCCCATCAATGGAAAAGCCTTACATTGAAGGATGCCAGAGCCTCGGAAACACTCTTCTCAATGAACTCATCCGTGATCCGTCGGGAAGGGTGCTCATTGAACACGGAATTCATCAGTGCGATCTTGGCAGCGCTCCTCCGGGCTTCAGCCTTGGTGGGGCAGAACTGGGGAGACACAAACCCCATGAGAGAGCCCTTTGCTCCCAGTGGGAAGTGGGAGGCGCTGCTGGGATGTGGCATGCTCGGACAGCCTGGAATCCTCAGGAAACCACAGTTATCCCAAGCACGCCGAGCACAGGGAGCAGGGAGGCGGCTGAGCTCAGCACTAGGAAATGCCACTGAGCACAACAACAAACCCAAGGACCATTCCTTGGGCCTGGGGTTGCCAGAGCTGTTCCTTTGGGATACATCCTTCAGGACATGGAAGTTAAATGCCTGAAGCCAGGAGAGCGCAGGAATGGGAAACACTGTCAGGACCCAGTGTGAGTTTGGGACCTTCATTTCTAGGCTGGACCCTTTCCTTCTCCTATCAATCCAATGGTTTCTCAAGCCATTTGCCACCTTTGGGAAGAGGTTCTGGGTGAAATGGGAATGGTGCTTTACCAGTTTGGAAATGGATCTCACTGGGAAGGAGGCTGAAAGATCAAACCCAACCATCAAATGGTGGTCTCCGGGAGCATGGATCCCACCCCAGCACTGCTGAGGTCCAAGCAGGGAATACATCCAGCAAAGTAAAACCAGCATCCCAACTGCTGCAGGATGGGGGTTTATAGGAACATTTAGGAGCCAGCTTGAAATAGAACAGGGTTACACGCAGATCCCATGGCATTCCCATGCTACTGCCCCCAGGAAAATACGGGAGCATCAATGGTGGTGGGGACCCGAGCGCAGGGACAGCCCCACCTGAGCCCCAGGTACCTGGAAGCTGCCGAAGCAGCTGCCCCCGGGCAGGGTGACGTAGCAGACGTAAGGGGGGCTGTTGGAAGGGACCATCTCATACACCACGAGGGCTCCGTTCTTCAGGTCGGCGCCACGCGACTGCTTCATCTGCCAGAACTCTTGAAGGGCCTCCACGACGTTCACTGAGGGCACAGGGAGAGAACTGAGGTCAGGCACAGAGAACCAGACCCCCCCTGCAGCCTTGATCCAGCTCGGGGGAAACAGCACCAAAGGGACATGGAGCTCCCTGGGGAAAGCTCCTTAAGGAGACCTCAGAGCAGCTCCTAAAGGGGCTACAGGAAACCTGGAGAGGGGCTTTGGACAAGGGACAAGGGACAAGGGATGGACAAGGGGAATGACCTGAACCTGCCCAAGGGGAGACTGAGATGGAATACTGGGAAGAAAGTCCATTCCAGCCCACCCCATTGTGGGATTCTCTGTCCCACAGTCAGGCTCTAGGACCCAGCAGTGTGGGGAGGGGGGAGTGCAGGTGCTTCCTTAGTGAGTGGTGCAGTAGGGCAGGGCACTGAGATGTGGCCAAAAGGGTTGGGATTTGACTGGATTCAATACTTCCAGATACAGGAATGTTGTAGGAAAGTAAAATACCTACTGGAAACTCTACAGATGCTTTAGGATAATGGGATTTCTAGGGCTGGAGAGGAAATGGCAGCGAGAGGAGCAGGGAGCATCTATCTGCCCTCTCCTAGATGAAAGGCTGCCTGAGTGGTGCTGAGCAGCTAAACCCTGGCTGAGAGCTTCAATCCAAGTCTGGAATCCAATCTTCAGGCTGAATTTGCCCTCGATCCGTGACTTTCACCCTTGGAAAGAGGCAGAAGATGGGAAACAAGCATCCTAAATCCTGGTTAGGTGCCATCTTCATGAGAATGGCCCTTAAAAAAGCACGGACACGTGCATCCTGAAGGATTTTAATCCCATATGGAACACGAAACACGTGAGAGAAGGACTGGATAATTTGCCCCATCCCTGGCAGTGTTCAAGGCCAGACCGGACAGGGCTTGGAGCACCCTCCTCTAGTGGAAGATATCCCTGTCCATGGCTTTAGATGAGCCTTAAGGTCCCTTCCCAGAGTATTCCATGATTCCATGATTGAAGAAGCACTGTTCTCTTTGCATTCTGCTTGACACAACACAGAGCCTGCTCTGCCCCTCAGCCCCAAGCTCTGTTTCTGGCTCTGGAGCTGTGGATCTCACAGCACATCTGCCTTGCATATTAAATACAGAGGAATAAGTGATTCCACATGGAGCCGAGCTGCTCCGGAGCCAGACGAGCAGCATTCCCTGCTCCTGCCAAGCGCTCCCAGCCTTTGCTGGACCTGCCGGAAGTCAGGAACTAAAACCAGTGGCAAGGCGTCTCCTTCTGGGGGTGTTCAGAAGGGTTCTTCCACCCCAGGACCAGGAAAATCTGGGCTTTAACCTTTGCTTTTGGTCCTCATTCAAGAACAAGGAGTAGACACAAATCCCAGAGTCTCTGATGCAACATTTGGACGCAGCGCCGTGGAGCCGGAGCGTGATGGAACGCTTCCCAGATATCAGCAGCTCCTTCCCGGGGACTTCTCTCAGCCATAGGGATTCTCCTCCGCGAGGTGCGGAGCAGGGAAGTGGAAAGGAGTTTCCTGGGATCACTGAGGGAAGCAGGGGTTTCCTTGTGCTGCCATCAAGCTGAAGTCAAGGAACGACCAAATCGCTCCCACATGAGATGAAGCCTCCTTAAACACTCCCAAAAGGCTCCAACAACCCAAGCAGCTGCCACCTGATTTCACTTTTCCAAGTCACAGCACAAGGGAGAATCCTTCCTCTGCTTTATTCCACCAGGCAGGGACCTGCTCCAGGTCCTGAACCCTCTTGGGCACCTCCGGTTGTGCCCTACCTTGTGTCCCTCACCTTTCACACCACCTAAACCATGAAGGTCTCGCTCTGGGTGGCAGATCCCAAGCACAAGGCTTGAGCTTGGGTGGCTCTGGGTCACTATGGGCTGTCTATAGGGTGTCCATGGGTCACTATGGGTTGCTATTGGCTTGTGGAGGGTCTCCATAGGGTACCTATGGGTCGCTATGGGGTGTCTGCTGGTTGCTGTAGGTTGTTACGGGGATCTCTGTGTCACTATGGGGTGTCTATAGCATGTCTGTGGGGTGCTCATGGATCATTGTAGGTCACTACTGGGTATCTATAGGGTGCAGAGGGACTCTATAGGGTATCTGTGGGTCACAGAGAATCTCAATAGGGTCTCTACGGGTCGTGGAGGGTCTCTATGGAGTATCTGTGGGCTGTCTATGGGTCACTGTAGGTCGTTATGGGATGCCTGTAGGGTGTCTATGGGGATGAGGTCACCCTATAGGAGATGCTGGGGGGCTCTATGAGGTGTCCATGGGTCGCTGTGGGGCATCTAAACAAATAAAGCCCGTTAAAAGTGAATAAAAAGCAAACAAATCCAACCGGAACCAACTGATGGGAAAAGCCCCCAGGAACGGCCCCGATCAGCGCCGATTCCTGACACCGAACCCAGCGACAACAACCGGGGGAGGGGGGGAAGCAGAGCCCGCGTTAAACCCATTCCCCTTGTCCCGTTCCCCCGAGGCTCCCCCCCCCGGCTCCCGCAGCCCCGCTCACCGCGGCCGTAGCCCTGCGTGTGCTTGGCGAAGCTCCTCACCACGGCCTCCACCGCCTCCCGCAGCACAGCGGGCGGCCCGCAGCCGGGCAGCGGCGGCGCGGCGGGTCCCTGCAGCCCCAACGGGGGCGGCGGCGGCGGCAGCCCCAGCCCCAGCGCTGCCCCTGGGCCGGGCGGCGGGGCCGGGGCACCGGTGACCCCCGGGCGCAGGGAGCGCAGCGAACCCAGCCCCGGCTGCGGCCGCGCCGCCCGCACCGACTCCATCGCGACCAGAGAGAGCCCCGCCGCCAACCGCCGTCACTCACCGCCCAAGCTGCCAATGGGCGTGCGGATCACCTCAGGGAGGGGGCGGGACAGAGGGCGGAGCTGGCCAATGGGCGTGCGGATCACCTCAGAGAGGGGGCGGGACAGAGGATGCCAATGGCAACGCGGAGGAGGAAAGGTGGACGGAGGAAGGGAGGGAGGAAAGAGGCACCTGGCCAATGGCAGGGTAGAGTGCCGGGAATGTGGGCGGGGCGCGGGGAGAGCTCCCAATCAGAACTCCGCTTGTGGTGCGCGGAGAGGGTGTGGCACACCGAGGGACGGGGTGAGGAGGCGGGGCTTAGCGACAGCCTCCCAATCGTGCTGCAGGGCTGATTATAATGACAGAGAAACCAACCAATCGGAGCGGAGATGGAGGCGGGTGACTTGCGATCCCGTTCTGCGCGGCAAGCAGAAAGAAACCAATCAAAACCTTCGATACATACAGCAAAGCTCCCTCAGCCAATCAGAGCCCTCCTTTTGCCCGTCACCGCCTTCCCCCGCGCTACCGGAGGTGGCTCCGTTTCCCGTCGCGTCCCGCCGCGGGCCCGGCGCGGCCCCGTCCGGCCCGGCCATGGAGCCCTGGGTGCGCTTCAACGCTCAGAGCCAGGCCAAGGAGCGGCTCTTCAGGTGCGGGCGGCGGCTCCCGGTTCCGCGGGGCTCCGGGCGGCGGCTCCCGGTTCCTCGGGGCTCCGGTCGGCGGGCGGAGCGGCCGCGCTGACCCGCGCTGTGTTGCAGGGCCGCTCAGTTCGCCTGCGCGCTGGCCGCGGACACGCTCCGGAGGAACGGGGCGAGCGCCGCGGCCTTGGCGAGCGTCCGGCAGCTGGAAGCGCACCTGAGCCTGGGCCGCAAGCGTGAGTGCGAGGGGGGTTGCGGGGGGGAACCGAGCCGGGCCGGGCCGGGCCGAGCGTGCGGTCCCGGTGACCGGCGCTGTCCGCCCGCAGTGCTGCGTCTCGGCAGCGCGGCGGAGGCCGTGGAGGCGGCCAAGCGGGCCATGCACCTCTCGGACACGGTGCTGCGGTTCTGCGTTACCCTGGGCCACCTCAACAGGGCCTTGTACCTGGCCTGTGACAACGTGCTGTGGGCCGGCAAGAGCGGGCTCGTCCCCAGCGTGGACCAGGACAAGTGGAGCCACCGGGCCTTCAGGTGAGGCGCTGCCCCGGCGGGGCCCGGGCCGTGCGGGCAGAGCGCGGGTGCCTCCCTCCCGCTGTGTCTCCAGGTATTTCCTCTTCGCGCTGGTGCTGAACCTGAGCCGCGACGCCTACGAGCTCCGCATCCTGCTGGAACGGGAGGCGGGCGGGAAGCGAGCCAAAGGCGGGGACAAGGCGCTCCAAACCCGGGCTGAGCCCCGGCTCCAGCAGCTGGGGCTGAGGCTGCGGTTCCAGCTCCGGCTCCTGCTCCGAGTGCTCCGCAAGAACCCGCCGCTGCTGCTGGACCTGGTGAGGAACCTCTGCGACCTCTTCATCCCCCTGGACAAGCTGGGGCTTTACCGGACCAGCCCCGGCTTCGTGGGGCTCTGCGGCCTCACCTCCTCCGTGCTCTCCATCCTCACCATCCTGCACCCCTGGCTCAAGCTGAAGCCTTGAGCTCTGCCGCCGGGATGTGCGGGGTCGTCCCTTGGCGGCGGCTCGGACCGATGGGATGCGGTGGGAATTCTGCGCCTCCCGCTGCCCGTGGTGCCAGTGAGGAATGGGAGAACTCAATGGACCTGAACGTGGTTCTTTTCCCCATCGATTTCCCCGGCTCTTTCAGGGCTTGATTTTCCCTTGTTCCTCTTCAGAGGGAATCTCCCAAACTGGATCCAGCCGAAAGAGCTGGAAAAGGCTCCCTGGGTGCTTCTCCCAGGCTTGAGGGGATTAAACGATGGGGTGGGATGAGGTGGGATGCATCCAACACCCCTTTGGATGCTGCAGGGAGTGGCCACAGATGAGCCGGGCTGGATTTGGGAAGCCTTGGAATTCTATGGATTCACCCTGCTGCGCCTTGCTTCCCACATATTCTCCTAGGGGCTTTCCCTTGGGATCAGTCCAGGTGAGGGCAGCTCCGTGCTGTGATTCCCATCGTTCCCATCAGCTTGTTCTGCTGCCTCACTGGATTTATCCATTTCCCTCGGGGTTTATGGCACTGTCCAGGGCAGGCAGCAGCATTCCGGCTCTGAGGAATGGGGCTGGGAATTCCCAGCAATGGAGGGGCAAATGTATCATGAATGGGATGAGGAGCTTTGGACTTTGACCCTGGAATGGGGTTTGGGAAGCTCCTATGCTCCGAAGTACCACCAGAGTGCTGTTAATAAATAGTCTGTACATGCGTTAGTCCAGATATTCGCCCTGTTATTCCATACTCCCCCTTCCAGATCCCCTGTTCCAATCATTCCATGTATTCCCCCCATTATTCCACATATTCCTCCTGTTATTCCATATTCTCTCCCCTTCCAGATTGCCCCCATTATCCCAGATCCCCCCTCCAATTATTCCAGGTATACCCTCCCCATTATTCCGCATATTCCCCCCCTCTTGTTTGATATTCCCCTCTCCTTATGATTCCAAATTCTCCCCACTATTCCACCTATTTCCCCCATATTTCTCCCATCCACATTACCCCTCATTCCCTCCTGTTGTTCCAAAGATTCCCCTTCACGATCCCAGTTCCCTCCCACTTATTCCAGGTATTTTCCGCCTTGTTAGCCCACGTATTCCCCCAGTTGTTCTGTGTTAACCCAGCTCCAGACTCCCACCATCAACCACCAGGATCCAGTCCTTGATCCGCTGGGGATGCTGCCCTCCAATCCCCCATGGATCCAGTCCCTGTTCCCCTGGGATCCATCCTTCTTGGAGCCAGTCCTGAATTCCCTGGGGGTCTCCCCTGCCCCCCTCCCCCCATGCTGTTCCCAATTCCCCCCATCCCTCCATTCCCTGGATCCATTTCCTAATCCTGGGAGGTTCCAGATCCCATTCCCTGGGGTTCAGTCCCTGTCCCCTTGGCATCCAGTCCCTGATCCCATGGGAATCATGAGGCCAGGAACTGGAGATGCGGACCATGAACAGGAGGCTGGGAACAACGTCCAGGAAGGAGATGGGAATAACGTCCAGGAGGTGGGAATAACATCCAGGAGGTGGGAACAGTGTCCAGGAGGTGGCAGTGTCACCCGGAGGACGTGGCACCCCACAATGCCCCATCCCAACATCACGCCTTGGAGCCGAGTCCTTGGGGATGGCGCCGCCTCATCCATGGGGTTCGCTTCCTTAGGGATAGCGGAGACCCGCTGGGATAAGAGGAACTCCCCCTCCCCCGATGATTCCGCATCGTCCCGCCCGCTCCTTCCTTCCCCTCCTCTGTTTTTCCAGGGTTTTCTGCCACTTTGCCTGTTTTTCCAGCGTTTCTCCCCAAAAAAAGCCCCGCTCGGGCGCGTTATTTATAGCAGCCAATGGGAGGCGAAGGAGGAGGGCGAAAAAACTATGGAAAAACTCCAAAAAGGGGGAAAAAAAAAACCCCATCCCAGACGGAGACAGAGTCACCTTTGAGCCATGGCCATGGTGGGGGCCGGCTGCTGGATCCTCCTGCTCCCAGGTAATGGCTCCCCCAGATCCAATGGGATTTGGGGTGGGATTCATAGGGGAAGGTGCGAGCCTCAAATCGGAGGGGTTCTGGGGGAAAATCCTCCCGATTTGGGCATCTTTTGGGATGGGGGATCCCAAAATTCCTCCTGGATATGCGGAGAGAAGCCGGGATCCCACTTGGAGGAGCTGGGAAGTGGGGAAATCGATACGGTTTGGGGGGAAAAGGGCAAAACTGGGCCGAAATGGGGATGTTGGGTTGGGGGTTTCCACCCGGACACTGCGGGCATGTCCAGGAAGGGGAAACTGAGGCACCCATGGGTGCTGTGTTTGTGGGGTGCTGGTGCTATATGTGGGGAGCTATATGTGGCCTGCTAGGTGCTATATAAGAGGTGCCAGTGCTACACGTGGGGTGCTATATATGGGGTGCCAGTGCTGTGTATGGGGTGCTGCATATAGGGTGCCAGTGCTGTATGTGGGGTGCTGTATATGGGGTGCTAGTGCTATATGTGGGGTGCTATATATGAGGTGCAAGTGCTATATGTGGGGTGCTATATATGAGGTATCAGTGCCATATGTGGGATGCTATATATGAGGTGCCGGTGTTATATGTGGGGTGTTATATATGAGGTACCAGTGCTATATGTGGGGTGCTATATATGAGGTACCAGTGCTATATGTGGGGTGCTATATATAGGGTGCCAGTGTTATATATGGGGTGCTATATATGAGGTACCAGTGCTACATGTGGGGTGCTATATATAGGGTGCCAGTGCTATATGTGGGGTGCTATATATGGGGTCCAACTGTTCCAATGCCCCCCCCCCCCGGGTCTCCCCCCATCCCACCTCAATCCCGGGGCTGTGACCCCATGTGTGGGTCCCGAGGACCCCCCCAACCCCTCCTGCCCCCCAGGCCTGTGTGTGGGGTTCAACATCGACGTGAGCCACCCGCAGCTCTTCTATGGCCCAGCCCAGGCCCAGTTCGGGTATAAGGTGCTGCAGTGGGTGAATGGCACCGAGCGGTGGTGAGTGCACCCATGGGTGCTATGGGGTGCGGATGGGGTGGGTGGCCATTATGGGAGGCTAAAGCGTCCCCATGGGGTGGAGGTGTGGGGCAGGGCAGGGGTGCTGGTGTCCTGAGGGGAAAACCGAGGCAGGAAAGAGGGAACTGAGGCAGGGAACCTTGGCACAAAAGGAGGCAATCGAGCAGGGAAAAGGGAGATAGAGGCAGGGAGCAGCTGGCAAAGCCCAGTCCGTGATTCCCGGAGGCAGGAATGGGGCTCAGGGCTGGGTTTGGAGCTGGGGCTCCCCGGGGGTCGTTCCGGGGCCGATCCCGGTATTCCCGGCCGGAGCTTGGGCCGCGCTGGCTCCGTTCCCGGGCAGCCGCAGCCGGGCGGTGCCGGGACCCGCCGTGTCCCCGCAGGCTGCTGGTGGCGGCCCCGTGGGACGGCGACCGCCGCGGGGCCGTCTACAAGTGCCACGTCGGAACCCGCGGCGAGCCCTGCGCCAGAGCCGACCTCGGTACCACCGCGTCCATCGGGGGGGGGGGGGGGGGGAGGTGG
>JBCJKH010006952.1:10401-22853 GCA_039877255.1 Loriculus beryllinus | reverse complement strand
TGACAACAAAGCTGTTGGAAGGGCTGGAGGGCATCTCCTGTGAGCAGCAGCTGAGGACTTGGGGCTTGTCTAGTTTGGAGACAAGGAGGCTGAGGGGTGACCTCATTGCTCTCTACAGCTTCCTGAAGAGTGGATGGGGAGAGGGAGGTGCTGGGCTCTTTTGAGTGGGGTCCAGTGACAGGACACATGGGGATGGTTCAAAGCTGCATCAAGCAAGGTTTAGATCAGATATTAGGAGGCACTTCTTTACTGAGGGTGGTCAAACCCTGGAACAGGCTTCCTAGAGATGTGGCTGATGTCCCGAGCCTGTCCATGTTTAAGAGGCATCTGGACAATGCCCTTAGTAAGGTGCTTTAGCTTTTGGTCAGCCCTGAAGTGGTCAGGCAGCTGGGCTAGATAATCATTGTAGATCTCTTCCAACTGAAATATTCTGTGGTATTGTATAGTATTGCACTGTATTGTATTGCAGTCAGCTCTAGTGTTTTCTAGTCTAGTCTAGTCTAGAGAAGAAAAAAGACTGACCTACATGGAGTTCTCATTTAAAGATCCAATGATTGTATAAAAGAGAAAATAAATTAAAAAAAATGTTATCTTCTCTAAATGAGAACCAGTTCTCCACAGTTAGAGACAAGCCAAAATCAGAAAGCACTACACAGATCCTGCCAAACCTGGTGTATATCAAATTAGATCAACTGTTCATTCTTTAGTTTGCCTAATCCGAACCCATCTGGGAGAGTCTTCCGTAACCTGAGTCTCCCCACTCAAACATGAGAAAAAAAACTGAGATCTTCTGCCAAACAATCCTAAAGCATTAGCAGCACAGCTAACACCACCTATGTTATTAAGTCAAAATCCAAACAAATGGGATAAAAATTAAAATCTTAGCTCCCCTAGCCCATTTTAACTTAAAGACTTTGTATTAGTACAAAAAGAGTTTCCACTTCAGTGTTTTTTATGACTTTGTGTGTCTTTTTATGCCTTCTATTTTATCTAATTAAGTACAGAAGAACATGCTTTTCCATACTGAATCACAGGATACATTTCCACCAAACAGTTTCCATGTTATTACAGCCCACAAGAACAGTGTGGGAACTTCATGAATAGCAGCAGCTAACTGAGATTAAAATGATCATTTGGGATTTTTTTTTTTTTTTTACCATTTACTGATTTTTTTTGTGTGTTGATTATGTTCTGAAATAATAATTTAACCAAATGGAGTACCTCTAGAATATAAATTTATAATTATTACTGAGTTAAATAACCTATGCAGTCAACCTATAGAATTATTTGGACAAAAATAGGTATTATCCACCAGAGAAAAGCAAATGTTACTACTTACATGTTGAGGATTGCTGCAGGTGCAGTCTTGGGCATTTTGTTGCTTTTATAAACTAATGAACAGTATTTACAGCATTGGTATTCCCAAAACCCCACCACCACTGTTATACTCTGCTTGCAGTTGGAATAGTAAAAAAAAAATCTAGAAAAAATTGACATGTAGCCCTCAAAACAATTAAAATGCATGTAAATTATGATGCTCCAGAAATTAATTGCTCCAACAGATGGCTGGTAGCTTGTTAATAAGAGCAAAGCAGATATTTGTCTTTTTTTGGAATCCCATACCTTGAAGACAACAGGAATGCCAGAGGACCACCAAAAATGGGATTGCTGCAACAAAGGGATCTGACTATAAACTGATGATTAAAATTATCTGGAACACCAGAGGCAAACCATTTGGGGCAATTCCAATCCAATTTTTCATTCTTCCTTGTTCTCTGTCATGCTATGGCCTTTAATCAAAACAGCATGAGCCGAAGTGAGATTTGGATGTAGACCCTGACTTCACAGGTTGTCTCACAGTTAGGATAGCAGCTATGCTAATAAACAGCCGCAGTGACTTTGCACTTGGAGGTTTGCAGGGGCAGCTTCTGGATCCCAGGAAGCAGAACCTCAGCTTGCTCTCAGCAAAACATTTCAAAGGCAGCCTTTTTTAAAGCACCTTGAAGCTGAACTTTCTTTACACATACCTTTGGTGCCAAGAGGACATGGTGCTGGGGCTCAGAGAAATGTTTTCTCTGTCGTGCACATACAGACACACACACATTACATGTAGCTATTTGGTTAAGTCTGATTATTGCATGAAGAACATTTCCTCAGTCATTCCAGGTCCTCAGACCATTCTGTACTTTGTTAAGGGACACAGGACCTGTTCTGCCTAAGGGAGTGCAGGTGAGAGCCTTCAGCCAGCAAAGTCGGAGCTACCTCCGAAAGCAACTTGGAACCATCAATCAGCATGGCAGGGTAGACCTAATTAGTAAGTTAGCATATTGGTGTCACTGTACTGCTTCTAGGATCCAGACTATTGTCTTCACCGGCCTCTGTAATTTAATATGGGATACTACAGAGCTCTCTATCTGATCAGAGGCAGTGTGGCTGCATATTCCAGTTTCAGGCTCCAGTATGGTATGGTTGTGCACTACAGCTTTCTGCTCTGCACAGGAGTCACAATCTCTATCATATTAATTTTCAAATTTAAAAACTCAGAACCTTGCTGATGGTGTGAAATAAGCAAACCAAGACCCATAGGCTAGATTGAAGATTGTGAGCAAAGCAGGACATAACCAAAGTCCAATAAAAAACGTACCACAAATAAATTAAGAAATAATGCACTTCTGCAAATCCCATCTTGCAAGATAGTGCTTCTGTCTTCTTAAATAGCAGCTATCAGATAAATAACACTCGAAGAGTCTCTTTCACACCACAACGGATGTGGTTATTACAGGTTACATTTAGACAGCAGCCTCAAAGGAATCTCTTAGAAAATACAGATTTGATAGGTATTTAGGGCATACTCAAAAAGACCAAACAGTGATGCACTGTTTGCAGTTCTGTGCCACTGAGGACAGGCTCCCACAGGCTCTGAGCCCTATCAGCAGTGGTTGACTGACCCAGGTTCCATGGCTGAGGAGAAGATCTGCAGAGCTGACCTGATGGGACATCAGGGGTCTTGGCAAATTGCAGACAGTGTTGAGAATATCAGAAGCACTCTGTGCAGACAGTGACAGAACAGGTTGTGTTCGCTTTTCTCCCAGAGCAGTTGGAATGACTTAAAAAGAAACAGAATGGAGGGATATTTGAGAATAAAAGGGATAGAAGAAATATTCTACACAAATTACTAGTCTGGCCTGATAAATAATGCATCCGTTTTCACCTCTTCCCCTTGCCAAGACTTACAATGGTGAGAGGTGGTACAGGAGATGCTAAAACTCTTTTTGGAACTGCCTTGATGCATAGGATACTTAAGCCTGTCTTTAAAAATCATAAAGTGAGTTTCTAAAATAAGCCCATGCTTTTGTGATGTAGCTGTAAGAAAATCAACAGGAATTCTCTGATGCACAAGAAATATCCTATTTCTTTCTTTCCAGCTGCTTCTGCATCTCTAATCTTCAGTCCTACAAATTTCTTATTTTAGTTTATAAAACTGGCTTTTCGTATGGCTGAACTTACTTTGACTTTCTCCAAAATACACCCGGAAGTATTGATAAAGAACTGGTAAATTACAAATAAAGGAAAACCTCTACTTGCTTGATCAAATAATGAGGTCTTTATCTTGGGCTTTTAGGTGAGTCAATAGAACATCACTTGATCTCTTGCACAGCTAAGAGGCTTGCTCATGTTTATACCGATATAATGTTACAAGACTGTAACACCTTTTTCTTCTAATCTGATAATTCCTGTAATCTCTTTAAATATAAAAATAAGAATTGTAACCAAGTATATTAATACATGGAATCATAGAACAGTTGTGGTTGGAAAGGACCTTAAGATCATCTAGTTCCAACCCTCCTGCCATGGGCAGGGACACCTCACACTAAATCTTGAGATCACTGAGAGCTCTTAGGCCTTCAGTACTTCATAAAACTAAGACAATGGGAGGAATGAGAGTGGACAATTCAGGCCACAAACAAATAGCTGCACTGATGTGTGCAACTGTCGGCAGCGTTGAGCAAATGAAAAATAACTGTCCTCTGGGGTGCAAGCTTAGAACTTCTTGTTCCTTTTATAACATTTATATAAGAAAACAATCTACAACTTCATAACAATACACATACTTGGCATTGGTTAAAAGTGCATGTGGCTCAGCCCCTCAGGAATCACTTCTTAGCTCAGTATAGTGACACTACAACTAAATAGAGGCAAAAACAAATGCTCTTCTAAACCAAAAGCCATCTTGAGTGGCAAGGAGTATGAAAGGGCAAGGGATTCTTTGAGATGAAAAGTAGAGTGGGGTGTGTAGACATTAAGTATAGCAATCATAAGAGCAGTCACCCTTTTTAGATAGAGAAAACTGTCCCGAAACAAGAAGAAAACTAATGAGAGGCTAAGAAAGAGACAGTTTACAAAACTCAGAGTTCAGGTTTGATGCCTGACTAAAGTTCTCACTCAAAAATAAGGTTTTACGTGGACCTTGAAACATCCCAAACAATTTCCTTGAAATTTTAAAAAAATAGAAAAAAATTATAGTAGTGCCTACTCCCTCATGCCCCACACAACACACAAAGTAGACACAATGAGGACAGCAATAAAAATTTCTTCATAAGGAATAAATAAGTAATTTGAGAACTTTGCTAACCTTAACCAAACATGGAAGTAGAAGAGATTGAAATATACCAGATCTAGGACATGGATAGCTTGTTCATTCACATTTTTACATTTCAGAATATTTCAGAAATGCATTCATTTCTATATAAAAAAAATTTCTATGCTACCCTTTAATTACTGTGTGCAAGAGAAATAAATATTTCCTTAATTTACACAATGTCTTCAGGTTTTGTACTCACACTGAAAATTCTGAACATTTCAGCTGCAAACCACAAATTAAACTGGCCACAGCAAGCACCTGCAGTAACCACAGCATCTCTCCCACCCCCCTGAAATAAAATATGTATCATTCCACTATCATAAATGGTCACATGCTTCAGAGAATATAAAAATCAAGCACTGTAAACTTTTACCCGGAACATCTTGCATAGCTGTAATACTTGTGCATTTTCCACTGCCACTATTTTCTAAGACCAAATTAGAATGTAACATGAAAGAATTAGCAAACACTACTCTAGCAGAGAGAAAACAGGCAACCTGCATTGAGGGTACACTGATTAGAAAGAAACCATTGCTTTTACCAACACTGAAATGCAGATAAGCCACAGCACCTTCCATCCATATATCATGTGCCCACCCTGATCCTTTCCCTCAAGTTCAGCCATACATATAATTTAGTGACCAAAACATGGAGTTAACAACCCTATTTATCTTATTCGTCAAATAGCACTAAAATTTTTGGCCTTATTTGGTGTAGTCAACACTCATCCCTCATGATATCTAAGAACACATCTCAAATTCAACTCCTCTAATACCAGTTTAGCTTGGCTCTGAATTGTCATGTGCCTACTAACGTCTAACTCTCTTGAACCACTGATTCTGCAAAGCCCTAAATCATACCTTCATCTCCTCTTAACTATTGTAATTTCCTTCTTAATGGGTTCTTTATGTCCCAGCGTTCCAAACTTCAGCTTGTCCAAAATGCAGCAGCTCATCTTCTCACCTAGAAACAGGAAAACAACACTCCATATTGATTTTTCCACTTGCTTCCTTGTAATGTCTAGAGCCTGCTGTAAGGATATCCTCACTTCAAAAATCCCTCACTCATGCAGTCTAAAAAGTAAAAAGCTCTGCCAGTGCATTTTTCTATTGCTCACTCAAGGTATTCAAGTGTCTCATTTCCCTCCTGTGCACAAGCTTATCAGCCCCATCAGAGCAGCAATAATCTACCTCAGTGCTTTTAAAACTTCCTTCCTTACTCTCACCCGCAACCACAACTCCCTCTTTAAACCAGAATTCACTTATCTCCAGTCTTATATTAAAAACACCCTCTCATACATTTGCAAATCCTACTCTGTGTGAGACACAAAGACAAGCTGCACTATTTCGTAATATCTAAGCTACACTATGTAACATAACTTCAGTATCAGAAGCCTTGGCTACATTATAGCACCTTTTTTTTTTTTTTAAGCCACAAGACAAAAAACAGAATAAAGTAGGTAAATTTAAAAAACCACGAGTTACAGCCTAAATAAATGTGCAAAATCATTTTAAAAGGTATTGGTCTACGCAGTGTATTTATCAGTGTCAAAGCTTCAGAAGAACCAAATACACTGCATGAAATTTGTAAAGATGTTCAATAGAGATTGATCCTACTTACCATTGGTACTGGAATGCAACACTGTTAGGGATATAAGTCTGAGCTCTGGTTCCCAGGTTCTGCAAATTTAAATGAAAACAGCATTTGGCCATATTTTTAGATGTTAATACTCAGTCAAAAACTTTATTTCCTTGGAGGTTGAAAACAAGGGTTTATTACAAAGCTGCATTACAAGGGAGTCAACATTTCCATTATATATTCACAAATACTCGTAAGCTAAGCATTCAAGTGGAGACAGCAGGAATCCCGTATTTTCTACCAAAACATATGGTAGACATCAACATTGTTTATAATTAGCAGGCAATGCTCCTGAGGCAGCACCGGAAGCAGCGGGAAAGTAACAAGAACCAGAATCCTTGTAGTATGCTTTCAGTCAGAGGTAATCTCCACAGATTTTTAGGCAAAAATTGAAACTGGAACAGTGTTAGTGTTTTTTTGTGAAGAGGAGGAACAAAGTATTCCTACATGCTAATCACTGCTATAGAACTAAAAAAGGAATATTATACTGTGAATTAAAAAGATTTAAGTAATCCCTATTTGGATCAGAAGATGCAGAAATGACATAAGCATCAAAAATAAAACCTCAGCAAATGCTTTAAGACTTGAATGAAACCTTGTACCTGATCAAATTCCACTCACCAACAAAATCCAAAACCCCCAAACCAAAAATTAGTATATACTGCGTTACAAGCAAAGCCAAGATGCTAAACATGTCATAGGTTTTATAGTTACGCAGATGCAGCAGTCATTATAGTAATCTCTCTCACAAGTTTTAAATTAAAAAATGAAAAAAAAAAAACAAAAAAAAAAAACCTTGTATTACCAAAGTTTTCTAGTCAGGCAAATAAACTAGAAGCCTCAGAAAGATGGACAGAAGGCAAGAGTAAACACCTATAGATCAGAAACAAGAATATTAATAGCAAGCACCCAAGAAAGCTTGAACAGAGATGCAGGGGAAAATCCTGTAACATCATTTCTTACCCCTACAAAACCCTAAGGTAGGCTTTGCTTACTTTATCAGAAGCTACCTACTGAATGTGTTCTGTATTTCTCCAACCACCCATAGTCACTTAGGAACAAAGGTGTCTATTACTAAGGACTCGACAGTTACATAGCATTGTACTGAAGTTCACCATCAACAAACATACCTACTCTCTTCCAGAAGTACTTCCAGTACTCCTCCCTACTACCACCCCCATGGAGCAGCCAACTGAAACTGAGCTGATCTTCACCTGACTCCTTTATTCTGCTGCTGGAAAATAACATAGCTATGTACATTTCCCATGTTTACATAACCTTTACTGAGAAATACGATTCCAGAGCAAATTTAGAATTACAGCCTACAACTCCAAGAGATGGAACTGATTCTTGTAAGAAACGTAAAGACACATGTGGTTTGTTCTCTTAACTTTTGCTTCTAGGGAAACTGATGTTACAGACCATCTAAACTGCAAATAAAACATCACCCATTAGCATACTAATTTAAGAAAAATAGTTGACAGGGATCATTTCACATAACTGTTCAAGCAGCAGTCTCTGATGTAGAGAATTGGGCAATATCCTGAAGAGCAATATCTAGCTCTAAAAGAAACATTTTACTTGCTCCTAGGTGGTTTTGTGTTGGTTTTTGTTTGGTTTTTTGTTTGTTTGTTTTTTTGGAGGGAGGGGTTGTTTTGTTTTTCTCTGATGGAGCAAAGCACAACCTGCACATGACCAGCAAGCACTAGGCCTCTGATCAAGCTTCAGCTCTATTCTGTGGTCCACCTTCCCCCTTTCCTCCTCAAGTTTCTGCTACAGACAACGGGACTAGGACTATAAAACCCCTGCATTCAGAAAAAAAAAAAAAAAAAGAACCCTTATCAGCACAAAGTTCATTGCCACTGCTGTTCCTATAATGCAGTAACAGTATTTATTATTTACTACGCACTGAATCCTACCAGACAATGTCACAGAAGGGAGGGAGTGTGGGGTGTGAGGGGAACTCACAATAACTTCCTCATTACAGTGAATTTTAATCTGTGAATGAAGTCAACATCCAATCGTTAGGACAACGCAGACACTGCAATACTAAAAAGGCAGAGGACCAGTATTTGCCTTGGGATGAAAAAAAGACGAAAGAACTGACAAAAGCGTCTACTAATAGTCATCCATGTAGGCTTTACCAATTTTGCCCATTAAAAAAAATACTAAAGCTAAAACGAATAAAAAAACAACACTACCATTCACCTCTATTGACTCCACTCTTGCTTCCATATGCTCGTTCAAATTCTTTGACAAAGAGGGTCCCTTACATCTCCCTCCCACAACTGCCTGGCTAAAACAGCTCTGTTAAGAACCAGGTAGGGATACTACAGCTATGGGGAGAAAGGCATTATTGGTCGACAATGGACCTGTCAAAAACTCAAAGAAATGGCAACCACGGCTCTGAGCAACCACTGCTTCAGCAGTGAATCAGCTTCCCGACCAGGCAGCGCTTCCAGAAAGCCAGAGCGCTCGGCGCCGAGGCAGTGACACGGCCATGACTCGTTCCCACCGGCCTGCCACCCCACTGACCACCGGCGACACACCGGGGAAGTCCCCGACAGAAGCCGAGCGGGCCGAGGAAGCGGCTCCGGCGCCCGGCTCCCTCCAGGGAGCTCTCCCTCGCCCTAAGCGCTCTCCTTCCTCCCCAAGACTGCCGTGACACCCGCGGCGGGGCCCGGCGGGAGGGGGCCGCCGCCCTCCCGCGTCCGCACAAAGACAAGCCCCGGTTGCGGCCGATACTCGGGGCCCCCCCTCCCCGCCACTGCGGCCACGTATGTCGCGGCAGCACGAACACTACCCAAACATGCTGCACGGGTTCCCCGGGGCTGTACCGACTTGCTGTGCCCCTGGCCCGGGAACAGCCAGAAGGACCTACAAAGGGTCAGAGAAACAGGGGACGGTGGAGCGGGGGAACGGCAGTATGCAGTCAGCCGCCAGGTACCGCGTTACCCTCCCGCCCGCCGCTGGGATGCGGCGCCAGCCACAGACGCCGTGCACGGGAGGGCTGCCCTGCCGCAAGGCCGGGTCACCGCAGCCCCCCGGGAGGGCCGGGAGCCAGCCGCCGCCGCCCGAACCACCGGGGCGCTCAGCAGCTCCAACGCCGCCGCCCGGGGAACAAAGCCCGGCCAGGCCGCGGGGCCTGCGCTGCGCCTGAGGCCGCCCCTCCGCGGGGCCAAGGCAAAGGAAGAGCCCCTTCGGACGCGGCTACTCACCCGGCTGAGGCGCTCCAGGTGCCCAAGCTGGGAGGACGCCGGCGGCAGGGCAGGCGGATGCGGGGCGGAGCCTGGACCAGCCCGCTCTGGCCAGGCTGCGGCGGCTGCCCTCAGCCGCTTCGTACCGCCTCGCTGGCCCGGCGGCAGCCCCCGGGGACGGGGGTGGCTCCAACCCCTCCCCCGTCGGCAAGGAGACGGCGAGCGCCGGGCGCTGCCGGGTCCGCCTCCACTCCGCTGCACTCGCCTGATCTCCGCCGCCTGCGGGGCGCGGAGCCGCGGTACCGCCCGCCCCTCCCGCGGAGCCGCCGCGGCAGCTGCGCGGGACCTGGCCCGGCAGAGAGGCGGCAGCGGGAAGCCCCACCCCAGCGGGAGACAATGGGCTGCTGCTGCCCCGCTAGAGGGTGGTGAGCGCTGCAGGCCACGGCCAGGTCCCCTCCCGCCGCACGTTAGTACGGAGCGGCCGTTGTAAATACCCGGCGTGGGGCAGGCCGGAGAGTGACCGGTTATAGATGCTTCAGCACCAGCAGTCGTGCTTTATAGTTTGGAGACACGTGTGCCTGAGCGTGTGTTGAATGCAAATCAAATCGATCTCAGGTGTAAACTGGCCGTTGACAGAGCCTCAGGCAAACGTCGGCTTCCATCTACGGCCCTTTGCCATCCGTGTTTCATTAACTGCTACCTTGTTTCACCCATATTGCAGCTAACAGCCTATCTTCTGTCCAGGTTCCTGGACAAACATCCTTGAAACCCTGTCGTGCCAAGGCTAAAATAATACAAGCAAACGTGGAAAGAAATGCTTTGAGAAAGCCAGCTAGGACACTTGTATTGGATTCAGTCTAACTGCACTGGGTCATGCTGCTGTCAGACATAAATCTCCTGCTGAACAAGTCATTTTTTCTCTGTAATGGCTCCCTAAAAAAAAAAAAAAAAAAAAAAAAAAACAAAAAAGAGATTCGACAAACTCTATGTTAACAATAATTTTGCTCTTATTCTTTGCTGAGCAATTGAGTATCATTTACTATATCTCATTCCAAACATGAAAACTAGCTCTAAACATGAAACATAGGCTGCAACTGCTTGGTTTCTCCCCTCAAAACACAGTTTGCAAACCCACTGTTTTCCCGTTTATCTGGTGGCTGCCTGTCAACATCTGCTGTAGCAATCACCTTCAGTGTCACTATGGGAGCATACCAGTGGCTCTCACCTGGTCTCTGACCTCTGCTTGACTCAGAAAGCTGTCCCCCTCCTAGCAGCACAACGCACTCGATGTGCAAGAGCCGAAGACAGAATTGTCATTAAAATTTTCAGAGAAGGCCTATTGGCCAAGGCCTGTCAGCCTCAAGAACATACCTTTTCTATCTGGTCTTGCTTTCCTGGAAGAATATTTAAAACAGCAGCAAAAGAAGAAGAAGAGTAAAATAAACTTCCCTAACAACCTGCAGAAATAAACAGAGATAAGTGATCTTCGTTAGCTTCCCACCAAGAGTAATTGCTGTAGAAAACCGTAACATTTATTTAAAGAGGGAAGTTTTAACAATATTTTAAATGTGTGCAGTAATGGTTTAAGAATGTGCCAGATACAACTTTTAGGTCAGTCTTATGTATTGTATACTTGTGGTCAGAAGGTAAGACAATAGAAAGCAGCTTTCATTGTTCAACAACATTTTACTTAGGATCATACAGGCTATATCTTTGCAATATCTGAATGTAGGACAAATAGTATTTCAGAACACTAGATATGTGACCTGATACCCAGCATAAGAGAAAACTCAATAGAAGTCACTGACACATACATCTTTAAAAGGAGAAAACAAACATCAACAAAGGCAAAACTACAGCTGACTGCCACACTGAGTTTTTTTTTTGTTATTTCGCACTTCCAAAAGCCTCCATAGTGGAGGCATTACATTCTGTGTACCATTCCTGTCACATAGCTTATACAATAAATGAAAGCACAGCTATTTATGACAAGACTATGTACTTTTTTAAGGTTTTTTTTTTTTTTTTAGCTTGTGGATTTCAAACATTTCAGTATGCATGAGCTAATTAATTTCTCATAGTTACTGGAGAGGAGAGGAGTGGAAGAGAAGTCCTTCTCCATTTTCCAGGTCATGAATAGAATCTCTTCAAAGTGACTGAACCAGGCTTCCCTCCTACAAAGAGGCAGAACTCTTGCAGCATCTTTCAGTACTCCAAGACAACAACCCAAAAGTCACTCTCATTTGTACCCTGGCTGGAGCTGTGCTACTCTGAGTATCCAGATCTTGCAACAGGTTTTCTGACTTTCCTCTTTCATGTATACTCCGTCAAGTAATTTGCCAGGATGCAATATGAGATGGTTAATTTTGTTTAAGGTCATACAAGCAGTTCAGAGTTGTAGTTAATTGCCTTTGCCATGCAAACTGCCAGCAGGAAGAAATCACAGTACGTTTTTGTATCAACGATCCATTTCATCAAAACAGGCCTTAATATATGCTACTGTTCTCTAGCAGTCATGCCAGATTTTCTCAAATATGAATAAAAGTAAATAGGCTGAAAACATCCTGAACTTCGAGCACTGTGCTGTGTGTCAACACAACAGAGCCTTTGTTTAGAGGCTGAGCACTGCTCTCACAATAGTTACCGCTTCCAGCTTCAGTTGCTGCAGTTCCAGAAAAATCAGCCATCAAACAAAAACAAACCAAACCCCCATACACTTCTAGTGGACACCAGCACATCAGCATGACGCTGATCCCAGATGCCATCAGATGTGACAGTGGCCATCCTGTGCAGCATCCCACAGACCCACTATGCACCTTCACAGAATCACACAGAATCTCAAGAGTTGGAAGGGACCTCAAAAGATCATCTAGTCCAACCCCCCTGCAAGAGCAGGGTAACCTAGAGGACATCACACAGGAACTTGTCCAGGTGGGCCTTGAATATCTCCAACGTAGGAGACTCCACAACCTCCC
>JBCJKH010006952.1:0-10301 GCA_039877255.1 Loriculus beryllinus | reverse complement strand
TTGTTGAATTTCATCAAGTTTCTCCCCGCCCAACTCTCCAGCCTGTCCAGGTCTCGCTGAATGGCAGCACAGCCTTCGGGTGTGTCAGCCACTCCTCCCAGTTTAGTATCATCATTGAACTTGCTGAGGGTACACTCAGTTCCCTCATCCAGGTCGTTGATGAAAATATTAAAAAGCACCAGTCCCAGCACCGACCCCTGAGGAACTCCAGTAGTCACAGACTCCCATCTAGATTCTGCCCCATTGACCACAACTCTGCCGCCTTCTCTACCTTTGTTCTTGCTCCACTTGCCCCTAGGACACAGGTAGGCACTGCCAGGCACAGCACTGCACTGGGCAGGCTGGAAACTCTCCATCTGGAGTGATTTACTCTGCTACCTTGCTTGTTATTTGATTCCACACCTCTGAGCAACAGGCAGACAATTGTTTTTGCCAGCAGCAAAAAATGAGAGTTGTTAAATTAGTGTAAGCTAGCACTATCCAGAGTAAATGGCTAGAGATGTAACTTGCAGGCCACTGCAATTCATAAATGGTATATACAGTAAATAAGCAAATAACTATATGCAGTGTGATTAATGTAGGCTAGCAGTGATGAATTGTAAATAAAAACTATAGAATGTTTTGTATGTGGAACTTTATGATGATCATAACAAGATGGTATCATCATATTCATGGGTAAGCAGCAGAGACATCTACTACTTTAAAGACTTATGTATTGTCATACAGCCAGATTCGTGTTGGCAAAATAGTGGGAAAAGTCCCTACTATGTTGATAAACAGTATCAGGATGTTTGGGAAGTGAAATTAACAGAAAAAATGTAAACACTTAGTGCACATTCAAAACATCATGAAAACAAACAAAAGCTCTGCTGCAGTTGTCAGTATATGAACTCCCATTCATATACTTCTAAAGGTAACCACATTCACCAGCATAAAAATTTGAAATATCCTTTCAAGCATAACTGCTAGTTTTTAATCCTGAACTATGTGATTGTTTCTTCCGAAACAACTAGCAACAAAGCCTTAAATTGTGCTCTTAGTAATATCTGAAACTGGAGTCACAAACAGCCCAAACATACCTGACTGCATTTACTGATTAGCACAAGCCACAAGCCTAGCACTCTGTAGGCAGCACGTAACAGGTTTTGAAGAATTTGTGGTTTATTACATTCGTACTTACCAAAGGATGTATAAGAATCTTTGAACTAGTTATCTCATGTTGGCAGTAATTTTGATGTTCTTCAGTTAACTTACAAAAACAAAAAAAAAAAAAAAAAAAAGAGAAAGTCTTTGTTTTATAAAGGCCTTTGCATGAATGACATGTCTGTAATGAGCGACAGCAGTCTGATCTTTGCAAGATTCTGGAGAAACTGGGGTGGGGGATGTTCCTATGCTTCTTAGTGCTCAGGTGATAAGAATACAGCATAGCCCTCATATCCTTCCAGGAATTAGAGACTGCTGGATTGTATGTCCTGCAGCAAACTCTGCAGTGACTTTTATTACTTTGTTTAATTACATTTTATTTTCTATAAAATACAATCTTCACAACCTGTCCTTCCTACTGAGGAAATAAAGCTGAAAAATAAGATACATAGGAGTCTAAAAGCTGCATTGCCTAAATAGCTACCTGAGAAATGTTTAATGGAAACAAAGCTATGTGGGGTCAGTATCTTGCTGCCTAGGTTTCTTAAACACAAACATGATTTCCTCACAAATTTATTTCATTTTAAGAAGAAGAAATGGTTTCTGGCTGGCAGTAGACCTGTAACCTCCATGACGCAGTGGCAATGCCTTCCTTTCTACACAGGAAATTAGTCCATGGGGTTCTGGCCTGAGTGTCATGTGCAGTGACAAGGGTATGAATCTTGATCCCATCTCTGTAGCTTCAAGTCAGAAGGTACACAACAGCAGAATGGAGATGGGCATATCTCGGGTCACATTTGTGGTTGCAGGGGAAGGAGCTGAGAACCAAATTACCTACTATGTTAGGTGCCTGTGCCATACCACTGAGCAGGTTTGGTGGGATGTCTACAGCACTTTGTCGCCTGATAGCTCAATCTGATCAGGGAATACTACTGTGGTGCTTGCTGAAGAAAAGGAACAATTGAACTTACCATACTAGTTATCACATGAGGCATAACAACTCTGAAAGAACATGTCTCTGAAATGCTAACTATAGAAGTAACAGAGAGAGTGCTGATTGTCAGTGACATTTTGAATGACTCCTGTACAAAGCACCTAATGTTCTGCTGGAACCACATTTGCTGCTCTATGCTGCTTCCTTCTGCTTGCACCAAAAAAAAAAAAACAGAGATCTTCCTAGTGAGATGTGATTATTTACTGTTGCCCTGCAGCTTGCTTGCTCTTCGGCCACAGGGTTTATTAGCATTAGCTTGTAGAAAAAGCTACATTCCATACCACCACCATTTTTGCTTGCATTAGAATTACATTTTGTTTCCGGCTCTAGAACTAGCTATTAGCAAAATGTTAACAGCATAAACACGCTAGACAGTAGTGTACATCAGAGATCAAGAAATGGGTGTCCTGTACTGCAGCTGTTACTTCTTGTGGTATTAGAAGAGGGGAAGATAAAAATGGCTTTATACTTTTTGTGTGCATCCCCCATAATGAGTTATTCTGGATTCTAGAGCAGCTCTGACCAGGACATTTTAATAAGTGTGTTCTTGAGAAAAAACTTCTGTAGTTTTCTTCTAGGGATCAGAAGGGGGATCATTTGAAAAGAGAATAAATTGAAAGGAGTTTCCCAATAACTTTTTTTTTTTCTGTTTGTCTAAATAACCAATATTCCTATGTTAACAAAAACTGGTCAGTTATGGATTTTACATACATTCTCTGTATAAGTTCCTCTTGATATGGCTTGGATTTCTAACTTTACAAAGAGCAGCTGGCTTCAAGGGTATATACTAACACTAATCACAGTCATTGTTAGCAACAGTGAATTGAAAGAGAGTAAGAAATATGAGCTATTTTTAGAGGCAATAAGCCAGAGCTCTTCACTCTCAGAGAAAAGCCATTTTTAGGAGTAAGTGGCTGAGCTGGTTGAAATTCGTCACTGTGTCTGCTAGTCTATAGATGTCCTTAAAGCTACCTCAAACTTTATAGTTTATTATGTTTAATAAGCATATATGAGCTGTAAAATGTAACCTTTGCTGTAGAAGAGTGGGGTTTTTTTTATAGATTCAGTGCTGCTCATAGTTCAGGTACTCAGTATATTCAGTATTCACCCTGCATGTCTTAGAAATCCTGTTGGAGAAAGAGAGAATGTCATGGCTAAAACCCCAACTATTTTACCAAAGAAAGGAACTGCATCTGTAATTATAAAGTAAAACATTTTTGAATGTGTGAAGTTTATTTTTTCTTGCTTTATTAAAACCATTATGTACAAACTTTAGTGCATTTTGTAAGAGTAGTCTCAAATATAATGAACCATGTTTATCTGTAACTGAAAATATTTCTGAAGTCTTAGTCAGAATGGCCAGGATTTTCAAACATATCCAAAAGCCCTAGGAGCCTAATCTTGTGACAGGTTTGTAATCCACAGAGGTGTTTTAAAATCCCACTTATTGGTCTTGTTTTGTTTTTGTTTTGCACAGTTCACAAGTAGTTTGTAAACCTCTTCATATATCACTTTCCTGAACACAGACCTCAGAAGTCATGAGCAATTAGGCTGCAATATTGATCATATTCATGGAGGTCATGCACATGCTCACACATTACAGATCAGTCATTCAAGCCACCTTGAGAATAAGGTACTATTTAAACAGAATATGAATACTACTGTCTAATCCAAAGTGCTGGTAATTTTCTAGACTGAGGCAAGGATTTCTTGAGCTTTTCCTCTTTACAGTATTTGGTGTTATACAACAACTGAAATTTGGATGTAGCTGTTGAGTACGAAATTAGGTACTTGGCACTTCTAGTACATGAACATAATTTCAGAACAACTCATACTGAGAGATAGGAAAAATAGGGCAGAGATGAAAAAAATCATGCAACAGTCTTTACTTAATAAGGCAATACTGAAAAACTTTCATAAAGATTAAATATTTTTAGAGAATATTATAGTGCACTGAGTTACTGTATGTGATGAAATTTTACAAAACATTAAAATTAACATTTCTGTATGGTAAAAAATAAAAGATAAAAAACCCTTCCCTTACAGACTCACAGCAAATTTTACTTCAGTAAACAATCCTTTTTAAAGTAAAGATCATTTAAACAACTCATATTCTTCCCATGAGCCAGTAAGCAGGCTGAAAACCCAATGTACTATAAATTAAACTTTCAGTACTACAAACTATAAGGAATATTATCAGATGCACACAGACATAAGGAAATTAATCTCAGGGACCACAGACAGAGGCAGCCCAAGTGCATGTGTGCAACTCCTCTTTCAGGACACGGCAGGAGGAGAAAACATTTCTGTACTTGCATTAGGTAAGAAATGAATTAGTTATTTTGTTTGTATGCAAGCTGATTTTTTATACAGTACCAAATATTGATGAGTACCTTATTGCTTCAAGAGTATTTTTCTTGTAATGGTAACAAGGGTGTTCCAATCTACTTCACTTTCTAGCATTAAGAGCTGAAGTTTGGTTCTTTCTTCATATTTAACTGGTATAACTTCAGAGAGGCAGGAGTTGTGTGGACTCTTTCCTGCAGCCCAATGGAGGGTATGCAGCAGCTGATTCCCAGCTATCATGACAGCCTGTCTATACTTCCCATCAAATCTGACCAGTCAATCTGTATGTCTTGTAGATCCTTTTACGGTGCGTTATTCAAACTGCTATGTTTGTTCTCAGACTCTACAGAAAAGGAACAGCTATTTGCAACATCATATCCTTGAGTCTTTCAGCAAAGCTCTGTCAGATCTATTCCTTTTCAGTCTTTTCACAATTGCGCTTTGAGCTGGAGGAGGAAGGAAGCAGAATTTGTACCAAATGAAATGGCCATCTGGAGCTAGGGTTTTTCAAGTTCTGTGCTTTTTTAGTGCATGTATTGCTTGCTAAGTGTTTGAACCTGTTACTGACTTTTATGGCACTTTTTTTACACAGGCTTGCATTTCAGGATTTTTTAAATGTTTGGTTTGATTGAATCAGAAGTATATTTGGAATGTCAACTTATTTGAAACAACACAATAAAGGCAGAGATGTGAGATAGTTTTGCTTAAGCATTTTGCAAGGACTCTGCTAGTTTCACATTATTTTGTGAAATAATTGAGTTTCATTTATTATTCTCCTAAATGCTTTTTTACAACTGACTGTGGCTATCTTTCATACTTTATCCATAAGTAAAACATGTGTGTTCTCTATATAATGTGTTTTCTATTATAATGAGCAACTGGAGCCAGACCACTGTTTGCCTTTCTATCCTAAAACCAAATATTTTTTTTTATAATTTGCTGTCTTGTAGTTATGAATGCCTTTATGATAAGGATCTGGAATAAAACAGTATAAAGTAACTGTATAGAAAGTTGGAATTCACAGGACTGGTGAAAAAAATTTGACTTTCCATACCTTGACATTGCAGCAAATTGTTCTGATGAACCATTCTGCTTAAAATTCATGAGCATACTAAGCCTATGTAGTCAGAAGCAGCATGCTTTTAAACCTTCCTTAGGATAAACAGACCCCATCTGTTTTCAATAGCTTCTGTACCATGTAGGCTATCTGTTACCCCTTCACAAAAACATGTCCATATGCCTGCTGGTTGTTGTCACTAGTGCTTGTGCCAACTCTTCCCCTATAGTTTCCTCAACATCCTCAATAGCTCAAGTGAAGTCCTCCTCTGAACTCCAAACTTGCTGACCTTCTTATTGCCTAGAGTTTATCACTTCAGTGTAGTGCCATAAAGGAAGTAAACAGCCTTCTCAGCTTTGCCTTCAACTAACAGTAGAACCTCTGTTATGCATGTCTCTGTTCTGTTTTCCTCCCCTGCTCTAAACTTGTTTTGGGTTCAGCTTAAAATTCTCTCCCTGTGCCCACACTGCTTGTCTATCCGTGCCTGTGTCAGCTGGTAGATGGCACGTGTCTCTCCATCCTCCCACTTACAGGCAGGCTTGCCTTCGTGGCTGGTCATTTCAGGTCAGAGTTTGATAAGCCCTAACTTCATATGCACCAGCCCCTCTCACCACTGCGTTTTCATTGTGAATTTTAATTTGTGCAGCTATACAGAGAGCCAGGCTGGAGAACTGACTAAGATCAAAACCAGCTTCTTTCCCTTCTTGCAAGGTTGTTTCAGCCAGCACTTCCGTTGAAGGAAGTATTCCTCAGACTCCACCTGGAGTTAAAAAGTAAATTCCTCCTGTTAAGTAACACATGCCCTTTCCTCTGAGTGCTCTGTCAGTCCTTAGTGCTTTTCCTGGTATCAATCCTTGAATTCAGCAGTCCTCTTCAAGCTGCTTGCTGGTGTCCAATGAATTTGACTAGCCAGTTTTCTAACTTGCTGCTGTGCTGTTCAAGTGGCTTCCACTTGAGTGCAATCAGTAAACTTCAGGGGGTCTCCAAAATTCCAGTTTTTGAATATGTGTCACCCTCTGGCAGCATGTGGCAAAATGTTTTTGAGATCAGCCAGAATTTTTAAGCTGCAGAGAGATTGCCCAGGCAGTTATATATGACTTCTTCATTCTTTTTAATTTTCAAACCAAACCAATGTAAGAAGTTAAACCATTTTTTGGTAGAACAGGAAGAAAAGCCTTTTTATAGTTCTTGTACTAGTCATGCTAAGTCTTATCAGTATAATTAGTGCATTTTTATTTATAATCCAAGGTTCATTCACCCAAGTATTTGAAGTTACTTTTTTTCAGTTAAATATCTGCAGAATTAGACACATTTTTTTGCACTGGAGTGCAAATCTTGTGATCAGATCTGTATAGGTAGCCACTACCAACATGAAGCCATGTTAATTTCAAACATTTCTGTAGCTTCACTGGAAGGACTGTGGCCTGAACTTTAGATCACCTATAAACCATGTAAGTATATGAGTGATGTAAAACATTTAAAATCAGATTTGTAATTATTTGAAGTCTTGTGGAATAGTGCAACAAGCTTTTAAGATGAATGAAATGTGAGTCAAACTGACAAACCTGGTTTTGGATATCTCTGTTCTGTAAAGCAGACTTTAGAGGCCAGACCCAAGTTGCTCTTAACAAAGGCAGTTTACCTCCCAGAACCAAAGTGTATGAGATACATCCCAGATCATGACTGAAAATGCACAGCATTTCTTTGCTTCTCACAGTAATCAAGACACAGATAGGCAGTTTAAAACATTTTCAGCAGCTAATCATCAGCAAAGCAAACAAAACCCTAAAGTCTTTCTGTCCTCATAGTTGGTAAACAAAACATTGTATTTGAGTTTAATTTAGATTATGCCTCAAAATTTTCACACTTGAATGCATTTCAAGTTTTTAGATTCTGCATATTCATAAATATCCTTATTTTTATCGGTGTCTGCCATGCATTTTTTCAGTTACATTTTGAGGCTTCCCTGTCAGAGAATGCCTTTAAAAGTCCTTCATAAACTACAGTATCTTGAGTGCTGAGCTACTACACAAGCTTTTAAAAATATAATCTGTGTTACTAATTTCAGTTTTAAATGCAAAAGGAAATATTTTTCTCTTTGCTTGGCAAAAATCTCTTTAAGACTCTTCATTTAAGGAATCAAAATTAATCTTACTGAAATGTGCAAAGTGTTTACTGTTTGTTGCAGTAAAAGGATTGTACTTTTAATAAATTTTATATCTAGTAGTTGGGTATAACAAGGTTACAACCACTCATAAGGAAACTAAACCTAATGAAAGCAAATGATTATTTTACATGATTAAATCATTAAATAAGTTCTGCTTAGTGGCAATAGAAACAGGTTACATGCAATTATTTTCTGAACAATTACAATATTGGAATCATACTTCCTTTTTTTATTCTATTTACACATAACAAAAGAGAATGTGCACTTGCTTGCCAATGAATTTTACATCAGTTTTACTGGGGAGGGAAATTATTTCACAGTGATTGTCAAAGCCTGGATGTTTTTAAGTCATTTCAGTGAAAATTCACTTTGTTTTTTATTGACCTAGAGGTTTTCAGTTGTTCAGAAAAGCAGGAGGCTCCAAAACTGTTAACACAGGAGGAAAGGAAAACAGCAGTTATGGTCACATTATTTATGAACTCCACAATAAGCCTTCTGTTGGCTGAACTTTAATTTTGTCATTTCTTAAAAATAGGTATAAATGACAGTGTTGTGGAAGCATCATGTAGGTTTTGGTTGGCTTGCCTTTTTTTAATAAAAGAAGAAATAAAAATAAGTAGCTTTTTTTAAAAAAAAAAAAAAAAAGCTGCAGTGATGGAACCTTGTGCACTGGAGAAAGGAAGGCATGCTAATCAGCATCATGTTGTATGCTCAGCTCCCTGATAGAGCAGCAAAGTGATAATCTCTTCCTGAGCAGCACAGGAAGATATCACTTTCAATCTGGACCTCAGTATGAGAAGTATGACAATTCAGAGCCTGGCATCGATAATTAGGAAGCTAGAGGAACTGATTTACGAGGAAATGGCATTGATTAAAATTTGCATTTAGAGCGCTTTCTTGCAGAGGATCACAACTGCTGTGTTCGTGTTAGACCAGCATTTTCAAAAGCAAGCATGAATAGGCTGCTGTACTCTCATGGCCTCCAGTAGTCAACAGATTTTCGGAGCAGGTGTTTAACAAAGCCAAAGCTTGCTGAACACCCTTGTGCTAAATACTGCATGAGGAAGTGGTGGGGATATAGCTGAAGCAATAGACACATTACTTTCATTTGTGAAAACACTCAGAGAGCCACTTCCCTTTGTTTCCAGCCAGGTGCCCTGATTTAAGCAGCTCAAATACATAAAGAAAGTGACAGGAGCGAAGGGTCATTAGGATTGTATAGACACTACTGAGAATTCAGCAAACTATGTCCCTTGGAACCTCTAACAAAAAAACAAAACAAACTCTCTGCCACTAATTCCCCCAACCCTCAGCCCCCCAAATTAAATAAACTTTGACTGAATGTGAATGGCACAGCAATCGATGCTTTCATGCAGAAAAAAATAAAGAAGTGGCTACTGAGAGTTCTAGGGAATTTCAATTCAAAGGGTAGTCACATCAGGCACTGACTGCAGAATCACATCCACCACTAAAGGAACATGATGCAATCGAAAGGAAGAATATTGCAGAAAGGGGAGATGTAGACATGTGATTAGATATAAGATATATCCACACCCTCAAAATAGGGAGGGAAATCCAGAAAGAAATTTCTGTGATTTCACCAAAAACTGTTGGGAAAACAAACCTGTCTACAAAAACGATGGACTTGAGAAGGATCTGAGGAAGATCTGTAGACAGAGATGTGATTTGGGAGTCCTAATATTGTCACCGTAACATTATGTACACTAATACACCACCAGAACTGGAAAAAAAAAAAAAAAGAAAAAGAGGAAACCAATTTATTTAGCGAGTAGTCAGCCTTCTGACAAGATTTATGCTGTACATATCATGTTCGCACAGTTTCTCCTACCCTGGCTTTCCTCCCTCCACCTCCAGTTCCTCCCCTATCCCTACCTTTGTTACACAGATACTTGTAGTAGGAATGTTGTGATTGGGCTGAGTGGTGAATGAACAGGGGTGCCTGAAGCAAAGGGCAGGAGAGAACATAAGGGCCTACCTGTTGATAGCACCTTGATTAGCAGGTCATCGGGATCTCAGCAATCTGTAGCTTCTAAGCAGAGCCAAATTAGGAAACAAAGGAGAGTGAGTAAACCCCGATGACTCAGAGATGGAACAGGACAGGGAGGCTAATGACTGTCACCTCCTAAGGGGTTTATAAAAGGCATACCCAAAATTAGCAGATGGAGCTCATTGAGAAGTGGGGAAACTGCAGAAAAATTCAGCATACTAATCAGCTCAGCTAACAGGAAACAATATCTGCTACAAAAATAGAAAGGAATTATAGAGCCTTTACATTGCTTTCCATGGTTTATTCTGTGGAATAAGTTAATTTATATTAATGGAAATGAAGATGTTGCAAAGTTTTTTGAAGTAACCTTGGAGAAGTAGAGCTCAGCACACAAATTGGTCTTTGCAGTGAGATGGGTCTTTATCATAGAGGACCAGGGGCAGCTGTGACTAAGTCATAAGCACATATATCTGAAGTTTTAACACTGATTCGGAGAAAACTCCAGGAAGAAACTTGCCAACAGAGTTTCAAGCTGACAAGCAGGTATTCTTTATTGCGGCGCCGGGAGACACGGGGGATAGCTCCT
>JBCJKH010006944.1:2478-15022 GCA_039877255.1 Loriculus beryllinus | reverse complement strand
GAAGGTGTGGGTGCCCCATCTCCTATAGTGTTCAAAGACAGGTTGAACAGAGCTTTGATCAACCTGGCCTAGTGGAAGGTATCCCTGCCCATGGCAGGGGTGTTGGAACTAGATGATCCTTAAGGTCCCTTCCAACCTAAACCATTCTATGATCCTACAATTAAAATGTACCTGAGTAGCAGCATCTCTAATAGCAAAGTTGAGGACTTGACAACTTATGAAATCTGACATTGTGAATTTCTGGTTTAAAAGTCTTATTTAGCAGAACAGGAATTGTTTAAAATAAACAAGATTATGCAAATAACTAAAATTCAGTTATATTATTTAGGAAGTATGGATTTGGAGGAAACATTGCTTCTTGTATTTACTGAAACTTACCTGGAAAAGAGTTCTTGCAAAGTATCAGGAATCTCAAGTTTGGGATTCCCCAGAGTTGAACTGAATTTCTCTTTCAGTCTTTCCACAAATTCTTTAAACTCCTTTGCACAAACCTTAGAAAAGAAGAGATAGAAATGTTACCAGCCTTGGTTTCTTAGAATGGGAAAAGACCCTCTACTTTCAAAGCATTCACGGAATATTCTAGTAGAAGTAGCCGGTTTTGAATTATCATGTCAGAAACTGTACAACAGACGAGTGAATGCATCACAAAAGCTCTGTGGAGGTCATGTTAGCTGATTCACTCAACAGTTGCAGGTTCTGTCTGTAATCACGCTCACAATTACAAGCAACCCACTATAAACATATGTTCTGAAAACAATTATACCGAATTAACAGCATAAGATCTCTTGGCAGGTCTTAGTTTAAGCTTCTGCTTAAGTCTTTTTTATTCTCTTTATAATCGTCAGGCTTTATCACATTCTCCATTAAGTCTTTTTGTACAATCATAGCTCAGAGAACACCTGTGACAGAAGAGGAACTCTCTAGAAACAAGTTTTTATTTGCTTTCAAAGACAGACTCTGGGGCTAGGGACACATGCATTTATTTTAGCAATGTCTCATCAGTGAACAACTACTCTTAATTTAAACAAACGCAAATCTAATAACAGAACTGACCAGGGTTTGCTGACAATATGAATTGTCATTCTGGGATAAAAACAAAGACTTGCTGTGATGCGATCCCAGTTCAGAAGAAGTTTTGAAATTCAGTTTGCACTGACAGCATAAACAACTTTTCAATTTGAAATTGTGCTTGATTTAAGCCACGAGAAAGCTAAAAATTTAAATAAAATCTTTTGACTGATCGAAGCAGCACTTCCCTCATTAAATCTGCTTACCTTCCCGCACTCATCCACAGAAGCTAAGGCAGTATTTAGATATGCAAGCAGAATAAAAAATAAGAAATCACAGAGCAAAAATGCTTTCTTCCTCAGATAACAAAGAGGCTGAGAACATAAAAAAACCCCCAAACCCAATCAGTGCATACAGATGCTCAGTCACGGATGTTTATAAACAAGCACACCGAGAAACATTTTTGTTGCACAGCAGTGCTGTTTATGTGCCTTTGGAAAGCTGCCTGTGTCCACTTTACTCTCCAACCAGCAATGATGATGCATTTTTATAATGATGCTATTTTTAAAACAGCTAAGGGTACAAGGGAGAGAGAAGAGATGAAATCACAGCAATTGAAACAGTGCAAACACTCAGTAACCCAAACAGCATAAAGTGCTCTATGACCTTTTAGAATACTTCCCTCTTACCTGTGGATCTTCATAATTATTTTCTCTATTCATGAAATCTTCAATGAGGGCTTTATCTTGGTAAACCTCGGCAAGGCAAACTCTGCAACAGATACAATTGAAGGTGTTGTACATAGTTGAAATTTTCCCAATTCAATACAGATTTGATAGCACTGGGTGCAAAAACCAGTTGAAATTTGTAAGTCACATGAAACAAGACAAAACCACAGGAGGACCGTATCCCATCACTTAAGTTCAGGAGAATTTAGCCTAGAACATAGACAGAAACTTTCTTACTTGTAATTAAGATAGGTCTGGGGATTCCTGACAATATAACGAGCTCTTCTTCCAACAGAATGAGAAGTTTTATCGAGGGACTCCTCAAAGCTGGCATGCATGATATCCCGAACGACTTGCCATGGCACAAAGGCCCCTTTTACCTGTGTGAAGAACAAATGTGTTTGGAGTTAAACTTCAGCTTTTACCATTCACACGTGATGGTTAGTACCAGGATGAATTTCAACAACTGATGATATGTGTGATCAGTATGCAGGACCACTACTTAATGGGTCTATTAAATACCTTTGCATTTAGCACATGACTAGCAATTCGGCACAACATGAGCAGACTGTCTTCTTGCACTGTCCAGGTGACACGCAGACGTGTCATTCTCAGCAGGGCACTCTGGTCAGCTTCATCATGGTAGCGGAGTCTTTTGCTTTTTTCTACAGAATCCTCTGCTAACAAATCAGAGGGAAAAAAAAAAAGACAAAAAAGACCATTATCTCAGCATTACATGTTCTGATTAACTCAAACTCCTATCACAATCAGTATCAGCACCAACTGGGGTTTGTTAGGAATGAAAGACAAAAGCAGAGAAGAAAAGTAGCAGTTCAGGAAGTAAAATGTATTAATGCCCCTCCCAGGAAAAACATCACTTTGGTTAGCAAACTGACAACCTAGAGCACCATACCATGAAGAATCTTTAAGCCAGCTACCAAAAACTGATGGTGAATTGCATTGAGTTGATCTGGTGCAGACACAACTGGAATTTCTTTAGTCTGTACAGTTCACTAGTGCAATCATGATTCACACACAGGTAACACTCACAGCATTGTTGCTTTTCTCCAGAGCTAGTGTACAGCCTCAGGACACCTCAACCTCTTCACTGAAAGAGGTAAGCTAAAGATATGGCCATGAAGTTCCCACACCATGTAACAGTCACATCAGCTTTTCTAAAGCAACTCACAGCAGGCCTATGCATCAAAGAGAATGCTTCTTTTTCCTAATGTGTTACTTACCCTTCTTTTTCCTCTTCGTCCTCTTTCCAGTATCTTTCCGAAGTCTCTTCCTCTTTTGGCTTTTTCCACCTCTCACTCGTTTGGTTCGATCCTGGGCTGGTTCTTTACTTATTTCAATATTTTCATCTTTCTGGATGAGTGACTCAGATCCCACCTTTGCTTCTCCCAAAATATTAATTTTGTTACCTAAAATTACATATATTTATGGTAGTAAATTTGCTTTACAGCAATTGCATTCTGTAATACTAAGGTATAAAGAGCAAATGCCAATGTTTAAGTATATTGACACACCCATGCCCTCTCAGACTCGCCCTTTGTTAGTCGTGTCATTTCATGCCACTTCTCAGCAGCTCACAGAATAAAATCCCACATAAATGAGGAATCATCAAGTAATTACAAAGCCTAGGGTACTGAGTTCAGGTTTTATATTCAACCTGGAGCATTTCCTCCTCCTTAGCTTGCAATTTTAACAGTGTCTAGTTGTACAAAACATTGGTCCCTCTAGAATTTCTGCACACCATACATCAGAAATTACAAAGGAAAAAAATTACTGTTCTACAGAAAATTATTTACATCCCTAGTTTGTTGCCCCAGAAGCATCCTAGATCATTGTAAGGAGACAGGAAAAACTCCTGTCATCAATACTGGCTAAAATATTATTGTTCCATATATCCAGAAATAGGGAAGGAAATTATTTACCCATTTTACAGCCCCAGAAGCGTCCTAGATTACCATAAGGAGACAGGAATAACCTGCATCCTCCATACTGAGTTTGACAAAGACAGCAACAGCTATACTACAGTTACAGACCCCACCACCAGCACCACCACCTTACCTCCAGTACTGAGTGAGAGCGGGTGCTTTGTTAAGAAGGTTTGGAGTCTCAGTGTCAGTCCGTTTTCAGAAACAGTAGTTTCCTAAGACAACACAGCTTTAAAACAGGTGATATGCAAAAAGAACGCACTGCTTTTAACAACTCTATACATGATATCCTTTGGGTTGTGTCAGAAATAAATCTTCAGTATAAAGGAAAATATCCCTGGCTACAATGATACATAATAGGACTTTGAAACACTTTGCTGCATGAGGTTGTGGATACTACAGATTTACATCAGTCCAAAAAAACAATCACAGAAATTAATGCTAGAAGAAAAAGCTATTAACTGCTCTGAAACATCACCTCCCCAGTTAGAATGGCCTTGAGCCAAGCTTGCAGACAGCTGGGAGAATATTCTGAGGAAATATCTCTACACAACTCCCTTGCTCTTACACCCTCCCTAAAAATCTTGTATTGGCAGCCAGAGGACATTAGCCAGAATGGGCATGGCCATTCTTACTTGCCTGTGCTGGACTTCCTAATAATATTTATTTTCTCTGTGTGTGTGTGTATTTCCTTGTTCTGGATTTTTCCGTTTTTATCTGACAACTTCTACATTTTAAGTAATGAAAATTGCTTGTTTAATTATTTCTCCTTTGGTCAAATGTACTATTGAATTCAGTTCAGATTAAATTTACATACAACTCTTTCACTCACTTCAGCACCAAGATTACCACCTTTGGTATTAATTTCTTCCCAGTGACGAAAGAGACACACGGCTGAAAGCATGCAAACAGTACAATTTTGCTATCAGTATCTCAACCTTGAGAATATTAGAGTTTGAAAAAGTCGTTACAGCATATAAATTTTACAATACCCACCTTCCTAGTCTTATTGATGATATAGCTTGTCCAGATCCAATTGCGTTTTAGATGCCCATAAAAGCTGGAATCCAGACCTGCAGCTCCTAAGCCATCTCCAGGGATAGTTCCATCATCAACCACCTCTCGGCTGCCTCTAGCAGAAAGAATAACAAAATACATAGCAATTGTTTTGCAGGGAGTACTTTCTCAGCTTCTCTTAAGTGATGTGTGTGCAGAACTCAACCCCTGCCCTCCCAGTTTAGATAAGGTTGAGAAAGAAGAGAGATGCTTCTTTCCTTAACCCTGCTCCAGAAGGAGCATGACATCAATACTTTTTCATCAAGTTTTAATCCCTGATATTTAAGGACTGAGCTCTTAGTTTCAAGATTAAACCCAGAGCAACTTCATTACTGTTAACTAAGTTCCAATGGCCATGTTAAACTGCTCCCAATGCTATTCTTGCCACAAAACTAGAGAAAATACCGACTCAGACTGCAAACTGAAAAGCGTGGGGAAAATCTCCCACAGGAACTAAAGGCAATCATAACCCTTTTTCACACTGACTGTCAAGCACTGGTCTCTCCAGTTCACCAACAAAATATATTAAAGCTTATTTAAATACATATACGAGCAAAAAAACAATGCACTGCAATTCTCTCCACAGAAGGACAAAACTAACAGTGACTGGCATGGAATGGATGAACTAGTACCCTCCCTAAATGAGCTATTTAATAATTAATGTGGTGTTAGAGTGCAGAATGGAAGAAAAGATTTTCTTTTTCTTCCTTATAAATATGATATTTTGCAAAGAACCATGGAGAAAAACTTACTTCCTAAAAAAAATTAAATAATCAAACTATGAATGAGCTCTGCATATGGAGCAGTTACGACAGCTCTGACAATCCAGTAATAACACCAAAGAGTATTTCTGAAATCCTGTTTCGCTTTCTGAAAGACTTTCTTGAAAGCTACCATGAAAAAAATATCCAAAACCTGTTTCTTGACCTCAAAGATGTTGCAGTCATCTCCAGCTTCACTGCAAGTAAACACAAGATATCCAGTACAAAGGATTTCTTACCATACAATGGAGACCATATGCAAAAGCTGACAAGTGGACTGAACAGATTTTTTTTCTATCAGCAAGGATCAGTGGAATAGGGTTCCTTCAACTCCATTAACTTTTTTAAGATAACTTGATGTGTCCACCTCTAACACTGAACTAACTGAAAATACTTTTAAACAGGCTGTTTATTAAAACCGAATACTGACAAAACTAAACCACAGTGCACAATACAATATAAAAAGTTTAACTGTCATTCTGCACAGCTGTCACAGGTCACAAGCACTCCATCCTCTCAAGTATTCTGGTTGTGACTAGGCAAGAGATGAAGTGCTCCAGAGATCACTTAGAGATTTTAGCAGTGTACACCAACCCCATATTAGAAATCAATCTGTAAACAATGTGCAGCAAAGTGCAACACGGAAGGAGAGAATTCCGACTAACACCGAGTAGCTGTTGAAGCTACAGGCTACTTGTGATACATGGTACAAAGCACAGAAACAGAATCTTTAATTTTTTCCCTTGCATTAACTGTACTTAGGGAGCACTTCTCCCCTCTCAACTTTGCTTTCTCCAACAAAGCACATTTGTACAACTTAGGAAGGAAATCTGAATCTGTTTTTCCCATTCCTGTAGTATAAAAACCTGCTTAGTAGACAAGTTACTTGTAAATGTGATATATGACTACATGTCCTTTTAATCAGATAGCCTCTGAATTACGAAGACAAACCCCCCAACACCCAACTGAAATGCTAAAGTCTTAACTGCTTCTGCTACTGAGCAACATCCTCAAAACCAGAACAAGTTTTTTTGCCCATTCTATTCAAGAAACAAAGCAAGGATGAAGATGACATACGTGGTATACTCCAACATTGCACATTTGCGTTCGAGATTGTGTTTATCCACTGCTGACTCTTGCTCCATTTCTACATCTAGTGCAGTCTCCTCTCCTTGAAGGTTACTTCTCTTTGAACGAGGACAGCGGATAACTCCTAGGCATATAAATAGTTTTGACTATCAGCATGAGAAGTCAGACTTCAAGCCATTCTCAATCCACCCTGCTGTGGCAAACTACTGCTCCCAGACAGTACTAACATTTTTGCCACTTCTCCATAGAGGCTAATGGTGCTCCATAGAGGCTAATGGTGCTCCAGTTAGCTTCCATTAGAAAGCACTACCTTGTCCAAAATTGTATTCAGGGCAGAACTAATGGGAAGCTGGTACCCTTTCTAAAGCTTTTTTGGGTGTACCAGCCAAGAGATTAAAACATTTGAAATGACAAAACAGAGAGCCTGGACCAAGTTTTAGGAAAGGAGGAAGAATGTAGGATGAACAGAATAAACAGTGAAGGTACTAGAGAAGGCACAGTTATACCATACCCAAGGGTGTATTAAGGCAGACACACTGCAAATCAAACCAGAAGTTTTCCACATCCTGCATGGTATTCAGAACATACAAGCGCCTCTCAAATGGGCGGTTACTTTGAGCCAGGTTATAGTGGGGGTCACAGATAGTGGTATCAACAATCACAGCATTTTTCTTCATATACACAAAGACCTGTCAAGTACAGTATATTTCAGACTGGTAGGTAAAAAATAAATAAACAATCAGCAGAATTCCCTAATACACAGGACATACAACTTAATGTTGTTTAGGACTGTTTAGCGTTTTCTCAGTCTTCACTCTTTTGAGCCAGTACTCTGACAGAACACACACACTTCCCCATCTATTGCACTGTACTCCCAAACTCTCCTTGCCAGCAATCCAGATATATTGTTTCTAGATTTAGAACAGTTTCTTTTTGGCCTTCTGCACAGGATATTTCAAGTTTCCAAGACAGTGACTATTTCCTGCAAGCTCTCATTCAGCACTTGAATAGGTGTGTTCTGGGGCCTAATTATCTATTTCACCCTCATAAACTTTATGTCCTCACTTCTTTTTCCTTGCACATGCTCTCTATTTATAAAAAGATGCATACGAATGTACTTGTTTTACTCTGATCATTGACTTTACTCTGTGTCACACTCCCAATGCCTAATGCCTCGATGAAAAAGAATGTGGCATGCTCATTTTTCATAAAGTGCTGCCAGTCTGGAACCTCCTCAACCATTACTGTGTGCAGTGTTCAGTGTTATACACTTGACTAGTGCCTTTCCAGAGAAGGAAGTAAAAATTATCTGCACAACTTGCAATGTATCATTTGGATCTTCAGGTTTGCGTATACATCTGAAACATCAGGAATTTTACTTCATTATTAAAGTAATTACAACCCCCAAATATTGCATGGGACAAAAAAATCATGAAGAATAGTGGCTAAATTAAAAAATAAAAGAAAATAAATAGAATTACCTGGTCTTTGTCTTGAAACTTCTCTGTTGGGCCAAACTGTATCAGTCCCATATAACATAATCTTTGAAGGTTTTCTACCACTGAAAAGATGTACCTCCTACAGCAATATTAGAGGTATTACAATCAGCACTCATGAAAACATTAAAAATGGCACCAGAAAACATGACATTTCTTTGCAGCAACCATAAGTTTCAGGAAAGCACTGCTTTTTTTAAATACTGAGTTTCAGAATTTCTCAAGTGGTATTTTTGTTTTAATCATCAGCCTATGGAAAACACGTAATATCCCAAAGCTCAAAAATCTCCTCAAATCACAAACACAGTTGTTTTAGACAAATACTAACTAAAATTTTGCTAGCAATGAGCAAAATTAGCCAGAAATTTTTAACCACATAAAAATGAGTTAAACCAGGTCAGAACACCAGCAGATCTGCAGACAATTTAGTGTTATGAAAAGAAGACATGAGTAAGAAAACATGACTGCTAAACATAGGCTGATAAGCCTTCACATGTGTACATATAAAGAAATAGGCAATGACTCTTGTAGTTAAGGTTGTTTAGAATTACTGCTCCAAGAAACTGCTTTCAGTTGCTTATAGCTTTGGCAGAACAAAAACTGCAACATTTCCCATGCTACATCTCTACTTACATAGCAAAATTCTGGAACTTGCATGAAAACTTCTGCAAGGTCTAGTTTCTGGGAGAAAGTTTGCTAAAAAATCTGCTTTGCCCTCATTTAACTTCACAAAGACCTAGGTTTTTCTGGGCAGTTAATGAGAATGGTATTTTGACAGGAGTTTTCTCTGGGGATCAGGTCATTTGACAAGCCTAGAAATGGTGAAGTAAGTTTGGCTGAGTTAGAAGTTCTACTGAGGGGGGGAGAGGGTAAACAACCTGGTTAGATGCCACACCATTTTTCATAAACGCATCAGATGAAGCCCACAGATTTCAGAAAATACCATAAATTTAGTTTCCTTGTTACTAAGATTTAGCAAGTAATAGGTTAGAAATTGCAAACCTGACCTAATCACAAGCCTTGATACTGTCTAGCACTATTCACTCAGCAATGACACCTTTGCAGGTTTGCAAAGTGTTGTATAAACATCCAACCACCCAAATCCCTACTGTTTGCAATGACTTTCTGGGGAAACTAACACAGTACTGTTAATTCCACATACTCAAATCATAGAATCATAGATTAGTTAGGGTTGGAATCACTTTCCTTTAATGTTGATTCCCCTTCCTATCTTCAGTCCAATCTCATCCTAGATGAGGAATGGAAAACAACGGCAGATGTGCCCCTGAAAGCTGAGTAGAAACTGAATGGTATGTATGAGAGGCTGCAACTGGGAAATGTGGCATCTTCTGAAAGATTTATGAAGGACAGCAACATTTAGACTCTATTAAATTCTTAATTTAGCAGCAGTCAGGAGTGTGTTTTATACAGAGTAACATCCTGCTGATGAGTTATGAAGGACAGAACCTCCCAGCTCTCAAACACTGCCTGAGAGCATGCATGAATATTGGTTTAGTTTCTTATTACCTTCTATTTGGGAGAAAAAAACACAATTTAGCACATTCTCCTTAGAAGATTGATCATCCTTGTCTTAAGTAACAAAGTTCGCTTTGACACAAACAGGAAATAACGGATAAAACAGTCAAGCACTGTTGTTTCATCCCTAGAGCCACTTACTCATCTGCTTACCTTTTGTAGAGAAGCTGCTGTCGGACTGACCTTGGAAGACATCGAATCAGAATGTGCTTTTTTAGGGGGTCATTTAAAAATTCTTCCAGACCATCCACCTAGAATTATTTCAGAAGTTAATAAAAATGCAAAATATAGCTATCTTTTTAAGTATCAAGTTTTGCTACCAGAACTGTCTACTGAAATAATTTCTAAGCAAATGTTACTGCTTTTGTAAAATGCTTAAACGTTACTCTGGTTAATCAATGAGGCAGAAGATTCAGTGAGATTATAAAAAGCTCTTTGATAAATATAAGCTTAAGAATTTGCAGTATTACAGGGCTATACATTTTTTTCAGTGTGGCTATAAAAGCAACTAACTTCTCTGTGAAAGACTATCAAGAACTAAGTGAACTCCAATGGCTAGTTTTTAAAACAGAAAAAGAGGATAGCTGCTACTGCTTATAGGTATACAGTTGACATCATCCGACTTCAAATTAAAATGAACATGAAACTAAAAAGCACTATACCTTGTAGCTGACTTGTACTATCTGAACAAAGACGGAGAGAGGCAAACAGAGGAGAATGTCACTGACAAGAGCCCATCCAAATCCAAACTCTCTGTGAAGCGGGAGAGGGGGGACATTGCGCATCCATGATTCATCATCCACATACACTAGGAGCAAGAAGACTGACTGGCTTAGATTCAGACAGGACAAACCTGTTACAGTTGCACTAACAGTTGAAACTCACAGTAAACTGTGAGTGTTCAAGCAGAACGTACTAATCTGAAAATCTACAACAACCTGAAAATTATTTAAACTATTGATTTTCAATCTTTTTTGAAGTACACTTTTACCTTTTTTTCAGTGTTTACTACAAACTTTGTCATGGTTCAAGTCAAGATGTGCCACTTCTTACCTGTTTGATTAGACAAATCCACTTCGGTCTCCTGTGCTGAGATTTCAGGATTCACCACAGTTGTCATAATTTCTAAGGTCCCATCTGGTTGCGCTTCAACTACAGCTGCATTCCCATCCAGTCCTTCTTTGCTGCCTTTTTTCTCTCCATCACTATCTCCTTTTTGGGGTGTTCCATTTAAAGGGTGTCCATAAATTAAGTACCAGAGAAACATGTGGACCATTTTTAAACGGGGCATTTTGGGAAGAAAGCCAAGAGAACGCCCAAGTCCTGGAACTGGGAGGGAAGATGAAGTACCAAATAGAAATTAAAGAGAGGATTACAACAGGAGAAACAGCTACCTCCGTAAAACTGATGTGAAGCAAGTGGAAGGAAAGATGAGCAGTTGAAAGTGTGTAAGTTACAAATATTAATTACAAGTAGTAGTGAATACAAATATTCTAGTTTGTAATTGTAAAAAAATAAGCCGCTAAAAAACCACTGGGTAGTGAGACTACTTGAATGTAAACCAAATATTTCTTCTATAAATAAAGAAAAAAAACCCACTTGTACCTTAGGAGAGCCCAAAATCCGCAAGTGGCTATTAATAATAAAATGGAAAGGGAAAAGTGACAGAAAAAACCAAGTTAGCTGTACCTGTAACTGGGTGATAGTTTTTTAGCTGTGTTACACCCAATTTGTCATCAGTTTTTCTTGCCCGACTGTTATCAGCTTTACATGAGTTTTCTTGTGTTTCTCCTGAATCAGGAACTGTCTCTTGCCCCAGACCTTCTTCATCAGCCTGGTCCTGGGATGGCGTCTGGGGAACTTTAATCCTGCATTAAAACCAGACAGCACTTGGGTAAAAATTAAGCAGAGTTCAATCTCTCTTCTTTCCCAACTTCAGCAGATACTCAGCATCTTGCCTCATCTTTGTGCTTCAATTCCTCTGTTGCTAAAGAGCAGCTTTTTCTTTTCTTTTGCTAACTTTGTGTTTATTTCTTTTGCATGTTTTTGCATGTCCTAGATAAGCCAAATTCCCCAAAAGCCATCCAAACTATTGCTGCCACTTGCCTGTTTGCAGTGCTTGAATTGGAGATTCGGAAACGCACCTGCTCAATGGCACTTTTTACAAGGGGATCATTAGGACTCACTGAAGGATGCACAACAAATTCTGCCTGTTCAGAGCAGCAGAAAACAAACAACAGGTACTTATGGAGATACTGGCTCTTAATCAGATGCATAAATTATCAGAGATTAACAGTTAATTAACAGTAGCCACAGTGAAGGAATCCTATGAAGATTTAATAACTCACAGAATGTAAATACTTTGGGATGAAAACTCCCATTGAAAGTTTGCATTAAGCAAGAGGCCAGACCATGATCTCTGTACCAATAAACTGTTAATGTCATCTCTAAAGCCTCAGTTTTTTTCATTTTTAAAATCTGGAATATTTGGGCAACAAACATCTCATTTGCAAATATTACAATGAAAGGGATAAATGAAAAGCCATACATCAGAAGGCCAAACTAATACATATTGCTGCTGAAAGTACAGACACAATTCAGATGAGACTTTATATACGCCCTACAGTAATGGTGCATCAGGTAATTTTCAATAGATTCTTTGCCTCCTTATGAAGTTTTCACACTAACGTTACGATGACAAGCCTTAGCTCTACAACTGACATTTACAGACATTTTACTTCTACAAACCTCAGTAACAGTGGATTTTGTTTCTTAAACAATAGATCATGTTTATAAATCTCAACTCAGAAGGCAACTTCTGGATTTCTCGTATACTGTTAGCTTTCAAAACGGGATTAAACAGAATTGTGTTGCAGCCTGACAGTGCAGAGAGAGAACCATGAATTGCATAACTGATAAGTAGAAGA
>JBCJKH010006936.1:0-10461 GCA_039877255.1 Loriculus beryllinus | reverse complement strand
TACCACATGTGAGGAGGACCTCAGGGTGTCAGTAGACATCCCCTGGGGATGCTTGAAGGACTATGTCAGTGGACCTGCTCCCCTCCACACACTGCCTAGGAGTCCTGAGCAGATGTGCACCTCACCTCATGCAGCTGGGATGGTGAAAGCTCCCTGAAAGCAAAACTCACCACCAGTGAAATACAAGCAGGTAAGTGCTACTGCTATAAAACCAGAGTGAAAAAAGCTGATCCTGTCTTTGCGGGTCAGGATAGGTCACACTGTACATGGGTAATATGCTGCCCAGAGAATGAAAATCCATCTTAAATTAAAGCAGAGCAGTAGGTTTGTCAGTTCTTTGCATCTGCCGTGCATTCACAGTGTCCACTTGGCCCAGGAGGGGCTCTGGAAAAGGCAGAAAAGTCTCTTTCACTGGCTAGATGCAAAAAGCTGTAAATACAGAGGGACCTCTAGTCATTTTTATTCATTCTATAGCAGTTGGCAAAGGTCTGAATACGCCTCAAAGTTATTTCAAGAGAAAATGAGCAATCAAGGGGGAAGAATTCTTGTTTTCATCAAGTAGCTCTCTTGTTCTACAATGGCCAGCAGTGTATTTCCAGTTGCTGTGGTTTTGGCTGGGGTAGAGTCAATTTTCTCACTAGTAGCTGGTACAGTGCTGTTTTGGACTTAGTGTGAGAATATTGATAATACACTGATCTTTTAGCTGTTGTTAAGTAGTGCTTACCCTTTTCAGCTCATGCTCTGCCACTGAGGAGGAGCACAAGAAGCCAGGAGAGAGCATAGTACCAGTACAGCTGACCTGAACTAGCCAAAGGGATATTCCATACCATAGCACATCATATTCAGTAGAGACTGGGGGTGTTGGCTAGGAGCCATTGATATCTGTTCAGGGATGGGCTGACCACTGGGTCAGCATGTGGTGAGCAATTGTATTGTAAATCATTTGCATTTCCTGAATTTTATTCCTCCCTTTTTTCCTATTATTATTACTATTATATTTCACTTCATTTCAATTATTATCTCAATTCAATTCTTATCTCAACCCACAGGTTTTACCTCCTTCCTGTTCTCCTCCCCATCCCACCTGGCGCAAGGTGGGGGCACATAGAGAGTGGCTACATGGTGTTTAGTTGCCAGCTGGAGTTAAACCATGTTGTCTTGTTAATGGTAACGAAACTGTGTGATCCATCTAAATAGAGAAGATACACTGGAAAAGATGAATGGCCTGCCAAAAGATGATTTGCCAGTGACAGTGCTTCTCCTCCTAACACCATCCCTGCTGGCAGTGATATCAGCCTGCTCAAGCTGCCATCCCAAGCTAACTGTGGTTGTAACCACGATGGAAGAGCTGAGCTATGCCTGAGCTCTGTGCTGTCTCCTCACCTCAGGCTCTGCACCCAGTGGTGAAGCTTAGCTGAGCCCTGGGACCTGAAGAGGGGAAAATGAGAGCAAAGATTTAACTGGTAGCAGAAGGTTGACCCCCACCTTTAGAAGGCACACCAAAGCCATGGCAAAGTCATGCATAGACCCTGGGGCAGTTATTCTTTGAGGACTGTGTCTAATATTTACTTGCAGGTTCTCACACTTGGATGCTCAGCTCAGCCATAACTCAAGGCAAGGATGGGCAGCACTGGGGAAGTTTATAGCTTCTGCAGAAAGGATACATCCATCAGAGCTAAAATGCCTCTGCATGAATCGAAGCTGAATCTTCCTCCCAGGCTGGTCATTTCATCTGTAAGGATTGACAAAACAGAGGAATTAGAGCAAGGAGAGTGGCAGAGGCATCAGCTCACCCTTTGGAGGGAAAGAGGACACCAATCTGAAGGCTCACGTAGCTAAAAAGCCCCAAATCTGGCTCAAACAGCCACCATGGCTATGTGCCAGGCTGAAGTCCATGGAGGGAGTTGGACATGCCTCAGGTATCTCTACTGCTCCCTTCCCTAAGGACAAGTGCCTTCTTTGGGCTCACAGGTAGCTAACTCTGCATGTTCTCTGCCCACCTTCCTGCCCTAATAGAAACCCCTCCCTCTTAAGATAAGGATAAGGAAAATGACAGTGACAACAAAGGCCATTTATGCAGAATTAGGGGCTCCTAAGAGCACTTTGAACCTTGTGCATGACTCAGTTTGAGCCCTCCAGGTGGGCCTGTCTCATGCTGTTTTGCAGGTGGGCAGATTAGGAAAACTGGTATATGGTGGAAGCCAGCTTGAGGCCTCTGCAGAGGAGAGATGCAGGCTGGGTCTGAACTGGGAGAAACTGGGTGACAGTGAGGAGAGTGGAAGACACAGCTCCCTGGGGCACTCACTGGTGCAGCCCAGTCAGGGAATGAGTTCCAGCTGCAATTAGTGAGGCACAGAGCAGGAAGGGATGCTCATGGGGACTGCAGGGACTTCCAAAAGGACAGCAAAGAAGAAGGAACCTTGGTGGAGGCAATTCTCATTCTTCAGGCTCCAACAGTGCAGTAAGCCACACTGAGGACTTTTCAGGTGCATCAGGACACCACTAAATCCCCTGTCTAATTTACACTAGACTGAAGATAGGGAAGCACCAAAGGCATTAGCTGGGGTTTAAGAGCATTAGGATCACCTTGCAGGATCACTTCATTAAGGAGTTCTTGCAGCTGCGACGCATCGATTTCTGAGCCCTAACATAGAATAAAATGCAAACAGAGGTCTGTGAGCATAGAGTTTTCCCTGTGTCACTTTAGCCCAGAGCTTCTTTACTCATACACTGTGGCTGCCAAGAAGGATCTCTGCTTATATCAGAGGAGAAGCAGCACCTTCTCAGGAGTATAACACCTCTCCACACTGCTGGGCCACTCTTTGCCCTTCCTCACAAAAGTCTGCAGGGCACTTACAAGCATTCCCATCACCATGGGGTATTTCCAGCAGTGAAGGAAAGTGAACACTTGTTGATTTAATCAGCCCCTAGCTGGGGAGTTGTCACAGAACCACAGAACAGTTTGAGTTAGAAGGGACCTTAAAGCTCATCCAGTTCCAACCCTCTGCCATGGGCTGGGACACCTTCCACTAGAGCAGGTTGCTGATGGGCAGGCTCAGTGGACTGGAATGAGCAAGCAGACTGGAAGAACAGGCACTGCTGCTACTTCCCTTGGAGCTACCCATTGGAGAACCTTTCTACCTCCCACCTGATACACGTCTGGGGCATTCAGCAAGGTGTTCGCTTTCACCTTCATGCATTGATACAACTATTAACTGCAAGGGGTCCACTGTGCAAAGACTTTCAGCAGTGATTTTTTTTCCTCTTCACTAAGTCAAGGAGTTCCTTATAACTGTTTATTAAACCATTAAAAGCATCTCCTGTGAACAGAGTTTGGCTCTGAAAGAGCAGGAATCAATTACTCAAACACTGTCTGATGTCTGGTTTCCAAATGCCGTGAAGGCAAATGGAAAACGATGCTGATGAGAGTGGGGGGGAAATACTCAAGGCTTTCTAATTGCTTTCAGTAAACAAATGAATCAAAGCCAAAAAAGTACACAGGCAAGCCCATCACCAACACAACCACAAATCTCCAATCCTCCACTGATAGATGGGACTATCCAACCTATCCCAGCCAAACGTCTCATTTTTCTCGGGTTTTTGGCAGGCCTATCAATTCTGTTTTCCAGGTACCTGCTTGAGGATGGAGCTAGATTTTCCCCAAAACCCACTTTTCTAAATGGATTTGTAGCAACATCATAGATCAGCTTTTCGTTTTGCAATTCCACATCCTTATTAATTTTTGTTTTTCAGAAAGATGTTATAGGTAGGATACCTGCTTAGCGTATCGTAGGAAGATAGCCTTATAGGAGCTGTCCTGGTTTTGTCTTGGTAGATCCTGGATCAAAGATAAAGTACAGAGAGAAATAATTCAGTTCCAAAACATCTGGAGGCAGATCCAACCAGCAGATCCAACCAGCACTTCAGAGAGGGCAGGAAATGCAAAGTACAGGATGCAGTCTTAATGCCCCAAAAGTAGACTGGGAATGAGGAACAGCTACTGCAATGAAAGATCCATAGTTTGGATGTTATCACTTAGTACAACCAGGAACGAGCAGCTCAGGGCCTGAGGAAGATAACAGAATATGTCCAGGGTGGAATTCAGCAAGTCAAATATGAGAACAGATGTACAAGCCTAGTCCTTATTGACAGCCCTCAGTTGAAAGCACTAGCTTTTAGGTGTGCAAAGATTCATGTGAACTGGGAAAAACAGAGCAGGAGTTGACTTCTTTTTTCTCTTGTACCTTCTCAACCCCAAGCAGGCTTGACTGTACCTGAGCAATTGCAATTCAATGATGAAGCAATTTTTTCCAGCCCTCTGGTGAGAATCCGCCAGGCACTAAAGGGAACGATCCTTAACATTATGAAGTTTCCCTCAAAAATCTAAGCCTAAGTCCCAATGCCTTCATTTCTGTGTGAGATAATTCACACCAGTGAAGCCCAAATACTTGAACAAGAGCAAAAAGTGCTGGTACCACAATTCATCAAAGTCAAAACGCTGGCTAATGACAACACCTGAATAAACTGACAGCTTGTCTGTGAAAAGAGATAATAAGCCACCATTTGCATTACACCTCTAATGGAGCTTAATTGCTGGCTGGACAATGAATCACAAGGCAAGGTCTCTGTTTTCCGTACTCCTGAAGCAGTCTCACACCTTTGGCTTCAAAGACCTGCACTGAGTTTGCACTGCTATAAATAACAGCCTCTCAGCAGCAGGGTTTTGTGAGCGACTGATGAGGCAGCAGCATCTGGACCAGCTCTGGCAGTTTGCACAGTTCACTGTGAGGAGTTCCAGATGGTAGCTGGTCTAGAAAGGCTGTAATGTGGGTTGAACTACAGGTGTAACCACATTTTAAGTGTAATTTCCCTTATATCCTTGAAGATATTCTGATGAAAATTAGAAGAAATCTTCTTTGGGCCTCAACCCTACGGACTCCTGTGCTTTATATGGTGCAAGCACTTAAATGAACTTATTCATTTAGGCATATATGACCCTCTTGTGGTTTTATCTATGAGCTACCCCCTATGGGGATGTCATGTATGACCCTGCTGTCAGGTATGAAGTCTTTTTAGAAGAGGTCAGACTCATGCTGTGACTTTCTCATCAGTTTCCCCCTCTCTCCTCCTTGGATGTGTACTCATTTACAGACATTGCAAGAGTTTACTATCTCTGAAAATGCTTTCCCCCTGCTATGTTTAGTTGGTCAATGTGTTTAATGTGGCAAGGTGGAAAGGACGGATGGACAGGCTGACAGAGGGACTGTATAAGATATGTTTCCTTAAAAAAATCAAGCTCTGAAAGAGACATATGTGAAGAAGAGAGGCTTCCTTGTCACTCCTGTCTCTCCAGGCACCTCAGGCTGGTCACCTGGTTGTAGAGTGCCAGACTTGAACTCTTGGACAGGTACTGGGTGGTGAAAGGAGAAAAGAGCAGAGTGATATCTGGTATATGGAGAAGGAAGAAGTCAGTAGAGGTGGCTACCAAATGGTCAGCTCTCCGGGAACCATTCACCACCACCAGTATCCACGTAAGTTTTCACAGACTCTTACCATTGGTGACACCAGGCTGGGTGGGCAGTTTGAGTTCCTGGAAAAGAGTTACAAGAGTCAAACTGGGAGAGAACAGGCCTTTTCAGAGCATCCCTTTGCAGATATGGCAGAAGGCAGGCACCACCAGTGCCTGCAGCCCTACAGGATGCTCAGCACCCACACCACCCAGCTAGTCCCCGTTCAGTCAAGCCTGTTACACCAGTCCTGGTTCTCTCTGTGCAAGCAGACGTGAGTCTCTAGGGGCTGCGGATGCTCTGCACCAGTGCAGAGAATGAGTAACTTGTCTCGCTTTGAGCATGCCAGGACTAATCTCACCACACAGAAGACAGGGCTGCCCCACCTTGAGCCACATAAAACATTCACCCGCTTTCTCTTTGCCTGCTTTAAGAATCAGGAATAAAAATAGCATCTGGGCTATTAAAAGACAACATCTTTTTAAAAGGCAGCATCTTTTAAATGCCTGCAGGCTGCCTGAAATTCAGCTGAGGTCACCATTCCCTCTGAGACTCAGTAGCAATACTCAGAACTCGAGTTTTGCATTTAGTAGAGAAATTAGGCAAGACAGATGCTATTTCAATAACATCTGTGCTATCATATAGAAGAGCTGCAGACCCACAAAAATGGGATCCCAATGCTTGGCTTAGCTTAGGAAGGTCTCTGAGGGTCAGAGGCTCTCCTAGAAAGAGAGCCTGAGACTGAGACATCTTGTGCATTACTCATCATGCAGTCCAACCCAGAGCACAGGCGCCTTATATTTGTTTTCCATAACCAAGAAGTTGCCTTAGTTGGTTCTGGGCCAGGGGCCAAAGCCTAGAGATTAATCTCATTATTGTGACGATGTAAGAGCTGCAATCACCTCCATTATAAAGCTTGGTAAAGGAAAGCCAATGTACATCTGATTCTTGAAGGTCATTTGGTAAGGCTGAGCACCAGGGCTTGCTCTTCACACAAAGCACACCCCCCTATCTATGCTAAAACATGATAACAGCTGCCTTTGCATGAATTAAGTCACCATTTTCCTCACTGAACTTATCTTCAAGGCCCTTTTCATACCCACATGGAGCCCTGCCAGCCTGGCTATGAGATGGCTGGGTGAAAGGACCAGGGCCTTTCACTGCTCTTCATTTCTCTGGATTCCACTTCAAGCAGTATAGGACCTGATCCATCAGGCAGCATAACATAAGAAACTACATAACAGTTGTTAAGAAAAACAAGCTCACATTCCTCCTTTCAATAAGGAGAGATTTCCCCACAGCTGGAGGGGGATATCTCACAATCATTGCTTGCTTGTATGGCTCTTTGCACTAAAGCTGACAACCTTGGTGGCTGCTGATGAACAATTGCCCTGTTCTGCAGTGACCACCCCTAAGCATCTGACTATGTCTGATCCCCCTCAACATGGTGCTTAACACTCAGCTGTGTCTTCGCAACACACTTCTAAAGTATATTAGAAGTAAATTGCCACATTAGTTATCTTGACATTAAATTGTTAAATCCTGGCAGACTGTAAGTCTGGGGTCTTTAAGGAGTACTTATTGTCTTACTCATTGTAGTCTTGATTCTTCACGAAGATTCTTAAAAGGAATTCAAATTCTTGGTCCTCTGTTGCAGTAGGAGCAACAGAGTATGTTCCTGGGCCCAGGATAAAGTAGGCGGTCATGTCTCGAGTCAAGGAAAAAGTCTGTTTCAGAACTTTGGAGTTCTCCTGAAAGAAAAATACAATTGGCTATTTCCCCTCTGTGTCAGCAACCGAAGTAAATCAGCAGCTTGCACCCACAGCAGCCTTACATTCCCCCCCAGTTCTCTAAATATATGTCCATCTAACATGACTTAACCTCCCCAGTGGCATGAAAAGCCCATCCAGGTGACACACTTTGTTCAAGGACACATCAAATATGCACAAGGGTGGAAGAACTGAAAGAAACAGAAGGCAAAATGAATGTATGTGGATTTGAAGAGAATTTGGATTAACATTGAGCAGGCTGGAGCTCATGAAGGACTCAAGGCTGAATACTCTTACTAAAACTTCCCTGAGTTCCAGTGTGACTCAGAAAGCTCATGAAGCATCTCACCCAGATGACAAGGCTTCAAGAATCACAACCCAAACCTTCCAGCAAGTGTTACACAAAACCAGAATATTCTGATCTTCTGTTATTCCAGTATTTTTGCTGAGATGAAACAAATCTAATGCAGCAGCTATTACTATGATGACATGTTAAGATAGCATAATAAAAAAACCCTTCCTAAACATATTCCCCAAAATACATCAGCGTGTATAAATTCCATTTAGAATGGTTATACAGCGTGGCAGAGTTATTTATGAGCCATGCCTTTGGGAGACAATAACATAAAACTGCTATTTTGGAAGAAAAAAAACCACATAAAAATATGACTACTGCTAGAGACAGCTGGGAGGTATGTAGACTGCCAAGTATTATGGGTCAGACCTGGAACAGATAGGAACGGGCACTGCTGCAAAGAAATAAATGGTGTAATCCATTTTTTACTTTGGGGTCTCATTGCACATTCCTTCTGGTAAAAAGCAGCAGCAGATTAATATCTCAACAGAGTCAAAAGCGGTGTGAGATAAGAATCAGGCTCTATACATTGCTCAGATCTATCACACAACATTAAACTTTCCTCACAGCCATGTATTAGCGTTCCACGTCCATATTTAATCAAAGGCTTCCTTGAGCTATCAGATATGCCCATTCTGGTTTGCATCCTTGCCCACACTGCATTCTCCTCTCATGCCACCCAGAGATAGCACTCTTTTTGCTTCACAGCAACAGTCTCTAAAGGTACTGAGCAATGAATGATGCTGCTAACGAATAACAGCAGTGAAAGTGGTTCAGGGAGGAAGAGTGAAGCCACATGAACCTTAGCAATTGCACTCCCCACATGCAAAGAAAACCCCTTGTAAACTTTTATGCAGTGATGACCCCTCTGACTGCTCTCAGGCACCAAGATTGGGTATTGGGAAATAAACTGGGAGGACAGCACTGTAAACCTACCCTTGTTTTAGCTCCTGGACTTGGCTTTTGCTTCTACCAAGGCAGGATGCTAAGCTGGCTGTGAGAAGCTGGCAGACTGTTAAAATACTTAGGCTTGATATATGGGGGAATAGTTTCTGTATAATCTGCTGTGTGGATTTGTAACAATACAGTACCATTACATTGCTAAAAGCTATGGCATGACAGAGCAGTGCATCTGTTTGCTTTCCCTCACTGACCAGGTCTTCCACAGTAATCCTGGTATCTCTAGCAATGTCTGCTCTGACCGTGCCCTCCAGGTCCTGTGTAGGAGACCACCTAGGGTTAGAAGCCCAAACTGAGCCTGAGGTGAGCTATGGCCACAGAGGTCATGTCATCCAGACTTCACATACCCATCAAATTCCATATGTCTTTGGGAACATACCAAGAGAGAGAAAAACTAAATGACCACACCTGAGTATCAACTGGAAGGGAAGCAAGGCATTTTAAATATGAAGCAAGAATAGACAAAATCTGTCCCAAGTCTACTTCCTGATTTAACAAACCCTCTAAAATGAACCCAAGACCTCCCAGTGAGGGTCATTTCTATTCAAATAGGTAACTAGTCAAGACGGATACACATAAAGCAAGAGCACGGAGGGACCTCCTTTACTGGCGATTGCTGGGGTAGAGCTGATGATGATGCTGGAAGAAGAGTGTTCCCCGTTTACCAGGAGCAGCACCTCTTTCCAAGTGGCACAGTGAGCTCCATGGAGCCCTGCAAGCCTGATATCTGCTCCAGGCAGTGGATGTTTCTGTACAGGGATAGCCAGTTCGACTTGCTGGAGGGCTGCTCTTTTTCTTACATTTTGTGTTTCTCAGACACTGTTTTCAGTGTAGCTACAAAGCCATGCTCTTCCTTTATGCTGCCAGACTTATGGCATCTATTATTCAAAGACTGCAACTAAGGAAAACCTCTCCAGTGATCAGGAGAATGTGAAGTTAGGGTCATAGCAATCTCTGCTTCCTTTTATTCTTCAGGCTAAGAACAACTCTCTCCCACACTCCTCAGCCAACAACAAAAACACTTTGGAAAAGGCTGGCATCAATCCACACTAGCAGTTGCATTGTCAGTATGGCTGGTAATGATATAACAACTGCCCTTGGAATGACACCTCCCTGGACAGTCACCAGGAAAAAACCTCAAGGATATTGTAGTGAAGGTCCCAGATATCCGAGCGGATTACCTGCACACTGGTCTTGAGCAAAGTCTATTTTGTATATGGGTTTTGCATGTTTTTTTCTGTGATAGGAAAAGAGGAGTTGAGTAAAACAGGCCCGTTTTGGGGAACAAGAAGACATTTGCTTCCCTGTTAGACCTGGAGTATTGCTCATATTCTGGGGTTAGTGCTGGCTGCCATGCTTTGTGCTGGGCCGGCAATGCATGTCACCAGTACTGCTGGGCACAGAGAACATTGCCCTGGCATGTCTTGTACCTAGGGACTAGTACCGTAGAGCCTAGGGAACCTAGAGACTCCCTGATTTCCCTAGAGCTATTCTGGGAGGCTAAGGAGCTAAATGTTCAACCTTTCGTCTCTTAATACACAAATAAAGAAAACTAAGCCTTCCTTACTCTACTTTTGCTGTGATGTTCTATGATAGAAAGCATCCAGAAATTTATTGTAGATAATGTCTGCTCTCTTTTTTGCAGCTTGAAAGGCAATTCAGTCTTTCATTTCCCTGTACAGGTATAACAAACCACACAGAAAACAAGGACATGTAGTGGTAGGAAAAGGGGGAATGGCTTTAAATTGAAAAAGGGCAGATTTAGATTAGACCTTAGGCAGCAGTTCCTCCCATGAGGGTGCTGAGGCGCTGGCACAGGGTGCCCAGAGAAGCTGTGTCTGCCCCATCCCTGGCAGTGTTCAAGGCCAGG
>JBCJKH010006933.1:0-10253 GCA_039877255.1 Loriculus beryllinus | reverse complement strand
AGGAGAATCGAAAGAATGTAACTCCCACAGGTTGAGATAAGAACAGTCCAGTAATGAAGGTATAACAAAAACCCACTATTGCTACCACCAATAACAATAACGATAAAGGAAATAACAAGTGAAGAGAATACGACTGCTCACCACCCGCCGATACCCAGCCTGACCAAGCAGTGAATTAGGCCTTCTGGGTAACTCTCAGTTTACGTCCTGGACATGACATGCTGTGGTATGGAATACCAATTTGGGTCAGGTGTCCTGTCTCTGCTTACTCCTGGCTTCCCCTTCTCCCTAGCAGAGCATGAAACTCAGAAAGTCCCTGGTCAGACGAAACAGTTGAGCAGTAACTAAAAACATTGGTTTTATCAGCAGTGTTCCCAGGCCAGAAGTCAAAACCACAGCACTGCACCAGCTACGAAGAAGGAGAAAAAATGACTGCTACTGCTGAACTCAGGACAGAAGGGAACAGGAAAATATCCTTATAATGACACTGTGATGAAACATAAACCTCCAGCACAACTTTTTAGGGAAATAACCATATCCTTATTCATCCTATTGGTGGAAACCTTCATGCAGAGTTACCTCACAAAGTGTCTTCTGACCACATTAATTCTAGAAATAAAGTGCTTTAAAACCATTACCTAAAAATTTTTTAAAGTCAAGGTTTGATTAAAAAAAAAAAATAGAAAAAAGATTTAATTTAAATGTGACTTTACTGAGATTAATAGCAAAAGGTTGACCTTAAAGTAAGTTATTTGCATAAGCTAGTAAAAATTTAATATCAGCTTAATTCTGTTATTTAAAAGCAAATAAAATTTCACCTAGCTGAAGAACAGCAAAGGTATTATACTATGACAAAAAGACTTAGCAGAGGTAAATTAAAACTATAATGAGTCTGGATTACCCAGAGAATTAATCACCTACAGCTGAGGACTCCTCTACCATCTCCTACCTCCCCCAAGGGAAAGCACAATCTCTTCACCACAAACACTCAGACAAATGTCTTAATGCATCAGGAGACCCAGATTAATTGGAGGACCACTTTTCCTAACTTGAATCACATTTTAATTTGCATTCAAAACTGAATACAGTGTAACATTCTACAATCATGATTCAAGCACTATGGGTTTTGTGCTTACTAGAAGTGGCTAGTCATTGACAAAAACTCTGTTTATGAATGTCAAGTATATGGTTAGTCAAACAAAATTGCCAGTGTTTTGCAACTGTTTATCTTTAATTTTCTGGATTTCCATGTATGTGTAAAATGTTCTTGAAAAATCTGGTCACTGCTGGATATTTTGTTAGAAACAAAACAGTTGAAAAGCAATTAAAAGTCACAGTCTTGTTTGCTATGTGCAGATCATTTATGAGCTGAGACTGAAATAAACACTGATGTTCTTTCTGGGCTGAGGTAGTGTTTTAATCTTTGTGACTCTGAACAGCTTCATTATGAATATATATAATTACTGGAGTTATCAAATATTTATCCCTTTTCCTTCACGACAAAATAAGCTCCCACGTTTTTCTTGTCTTTTATGATTTTTGCCTACATAAATATAACAGTGTCAACATGCCAGTAAAGGCTTATAAGAATCTGTGGTTCATTCCTTTTCTAAGGGAGAAGAAATGAGGGAATCTAATCAACACTTCTTAGACTTGAATTAATGCAGTTTAATAATTTAGGTTAAAACATTATATTCAGTGAGAGACTAAAGGAAGGAGAATATAATTGTGTCTCTCTGCACCAAATAAAAAAGCTGGTTTAAATCCATAAATTAAGTGAACTGTTGGGTCATACATGAATTTACACCTTGTTATCCTAACCATCTGGCATCTCAAATTTAGTGGGTACAGACTTGTGACGAGTATTTATGTCCTGCAGTTACTTTAAGAAGTAGGAAATGCTTCTAACAACACTATTTTTTTTTTTTTTCCCATTTAGAATTGTTTCAGAAGGAAATAAAAATTGACAAGCTTATTTCAGATTTTTGGAATAAATGTGAACAGAACTACTTTCAAAGAAATGCTACTACTAATAAAAAAAACCCTACAGTATTTTGCTTTGCTTTATGAAATAAAAATTATGTTTTAATCCAAAATACACAGTAGTTAAAGCAGCAGGAGGTCTTCAAATCTGTAAGACCTAAAAATAATAGAAATGTTTTTAATGAATAATTATTGCATGTCTACAAAATTGGAGTAAAACCACAGCATAATACAAGTGCACGTAGATTAAATGACCCAGACATAGTTGTGGTTTATTGACTTACTTGCTTCTTGTTTAAAGTCATAATCTTGAAAAGAAAAAATCCACTCCTTATGTAGTGGTTAATAATTTCTATATAGCTTAGTTGCCAGACTTTTACAGGAGCATGAATAGCAACGTTAGCTGAGCACAAGTCAAACATCACTTAAAATAGTTCTTAGGTTGTTAAGTCCAGACTCAAGAGAATTGCATCTTGTCTCCACCACAGCAAATGAAAATTTAGATATGCCCATAGTAAAGGTCTAACATGATTCTGAAAACCTGACTTGTATGGTGAATGCATAATATTTTCTAAATGTCTGCATTTAGACTTCATGAGTGGGAGCCCAATATGCCTAACTTCAGTGTGGGTATGTGTCCTGGGTTCAGCAGTAGCAGTCATTTTTTCTCCTTCTTAGTAGCTGGTGCAAGGGGGAGTAGGAACTGGGTTTAAACCACAACAGTATGTGAGAGGTAGACTTCTGAAAAAGACTAGAAATATTGAGGGCTATGTTCAGTTGCTATTTGAAGTCTTGCAACTTCAGTTAAATCATAGATTTTGTTGCCTGAATATGAAATCTGTTTTAGTACAACAGTAATAAAGAAGGTGATTTCAGAAGGCAAGAACACTGTTTATTACATCTAATGGAAGATTAGACATTTCTTTTAAAACTCATTACCATTATTCTGTGTGAATGATTCTACATGTATTTGTAGTTGTTATTTAAAAATATTGTGGTGAAATAAAAATGGAATAGGATTAATGAAAAAGGAGAATATAAATATTGGGGACATCAGTCCAAGACCACTGGAGTCAATGACATCTTAAAGTTAATACCAGCCTGACACTGCGGCCATCAATAAAACTGTTTTTGAAAACAAATGTATTTCAAACTCTGCCATGAGCAGAGGTTTTCATAATTGCAGGTGAAGATATACTGGCACAAAAGCTCGCACAGTCAGTCTGCAAGCTTGCATCATTTCATTATCCAAGTACAAAGTGATGTTAAGGTCTTGTCAAGGTTGGCCAGCAACCAGTGTTTTACATTAAGCATCAGGGGAGTCAGGTGCATAAGCCTCCTTAATGGAAATGGGGTGCTTTCCATTGAAGTAGTTTGAATAGTGAAAGGAGTCTTAGAATTAAGACAACTTTGTCTTACATGGATATTCATTTTCTTTCCAAATCAATGCAGTCAGCATGAAAAGAAAATCAAATGAAGTAACAAAATTCTAGATGGCTTTTCACAAAGACAAGGATGAAAACAAGATCAATGAAAAGGAGATGCATGTGACAAGTACAGACTTCATAATAAACAAGTATTTAAGAAACAGTACATACAGAGAAAGCTTGGTATGAATCCGAAATTGCAGAACATTGTGACTCCATAAGTATTTGTTTGTTCTGTAAGCAATAAAATCGACAGTCTCTTCAGAATAGAGCAAATAACAGAAAGTAAATGTTTTCCTGAAGTTCACTTGAAGCCTAAAGGGATACAAAATGAAAACAGCCTACCTATTCTTTTCAGCTCTCACTTGTATTCCACAGAGAATTTTTTCTCAGTTGTGGGTACAAAATAAAATTTGAAGAGATTCCAGCTTGTTCTCTAGTTTCTATTTATTGTTACCAAGTGGAGGCATCAATTCGTAATGTAGAACATGTCACTTGAGACTACTATTGTCCTTAGAGTGTAAGGATTTTAAGAAAGTTTTCTAGGGGGAAATCTGAAAAAAATAAACACTTTTTAAATAAAAACTATTTTTTTATTTACACCATTTGATTTAAAGAACCACCCAAGCTTCCCAGTACTTTTCAGCAACAGCACTTGACATCTTTGTCTCAAATGGTGACAGTTTTAATTTTTATGTTATTTTTGTAATAACTTGGCTGAAAGATATTGTTTGAAAAATATTAGAAATGAGCTGAGATCAGAAAGAACATTTGTTACTTTACATTACAATAAATGAGATAACGCACTTTTGCCAGTTATTAATAAATATAAACTGATTCTCCTAAAGAAGCACCTTGATAAATAAATAGAGAAAATAACTCATATTTAGAATAGTAGAATAGGACTCCACTTATGAACTCTAAATCTATCTTCTATTGTTTGAGCATTTTCTTTTTCTTTTTCCAAAACAATTAGCATAACAACATAGTACATTAACATGCAAAAAGCCCTATGTTTTAGGAAGTAATATGGGCTAGAAGTGGTAATGAATTTATCTTGCTAAATGTTTATCTGTATCTGTCTTGACTAGTCTTGAAAATGCATTAGCTAATGATTTTAAATTACTAGAATGAAAACTCGTACAAGATTTAATTACTCTCACTCATAAAATCTATTTGAAGAATACAGGCAGCTTGAAAAAAAAAATAATGATAGAAATATCAGTCTGCAGAAATACCAGTTTTTTCTAAAATGTAAAACAGATTCATGTGGATTAAGCATAATAATAATAATAATAGTTAATAATTAATAATAATAATTAATAATAATTGTGCCTGTGAACCGCAGTTTATAATTCTGGTATTTAAAAATTATTCTTCCGATGCATCCAAATTAGGGACAGTAAAGATGTCATATACCACTTAATGACATTCAATGTTGTACTCAAAAAAACCATAAAATGAAACAATAAAGCAGTATGAATAAATTTAATACCTATTTATTATGCCCAATGTTTAACAGACATTTGGATTGCAAGTCCAACTGTATCTGCATCTTGTTTTTGATTTACTGACTGCAATTCCAAATACTTGCTGACATATGTGATTATAATCCTGTATCCTCCTTTTTTACTTTTTGTGTGTGTGTTCTGAAGTGATCAGCAAACTTATTTTTCAACATTCTTGCCTTCTCATCAACAATGCAAAGTAGGTAATGTTTGCATTGCTTGAGAAAAAGCCCAGTCATTACACTTGCAGTGTCCTGCACATTTTTTCTTTTCTTTTCATAAGGGACCCACTTCAGCCAGTGAATTGGGGCACTGAATAGATTTCCTCTTCCTGTTCATTCCTACTGTTAGCTTACTGGTTAGTGAACTCACCTAGGGAATAGTAACTAAAGCTTCTATTACTTTCAGTCGTAAAAGAATGAGAATCCATGTATCTTACTCTGTATGTGTTTTAAACCAGTGTTCAAAGAGGCTGGTAGAAACACCATTACTGCACTTTGACAGTGCAAGTGTTATGTTGCAGCTGTGTTTAACTCAATATTTATAGTAAATATGCTTTTGTACCATGGAAGGTCATCCCTGCACAGAGACTCGACAACCAAACCAAAAGCAAACCATAGGGTCTACATGGAGGAATGAGTTGGTGAGAGGTGGTGTGAGGTTTCTCCAGCTCACACACCCAGCCATCAGCAGGAGCCAGTTATGCAAACTCACATTAATCTTGGGGTTATTGCATCAATCATTATCTTGTGTGTGGAGACAAGGTGGCAGCCTCATCTCTTTTAATGACAGCTCTGTTCTCCAGAAGTGAACTCCAGTGGCTGAGGTACCAGGCTATGACTCAGGAAAGATAATTCCCAGCTCAGCTGCTAAGCAGCTACAAACTCAGGGCAAAATGCCCTTTGTCTGTCTGGTCTATTTAGACTATGGGCCCTTTGAGGTAAGACCAGTCTCTGACTGGATATTTGCACAGCACCTAATACAATGGAAATCCAGCCTCAGTTTGGTAGCTCTGTGATACAAATTAATAACAATAACTAGACTTGACTGCTTGACAAAAAGCAAATAGTTTGGAAAAAGCTGTCTTAAATCTTTCTATCCCACTTACCCAGACCGAAAAAATCTACAAATGTTATTTCTTTTGGCAGCTGAAACCTAATCCTACCTTGGTTAGCATAACAGAGAGAACAGGAAGCGCTGTGAAGGAATGTTTCATTCCCTGGGACGTCTTTGATCCCCCTTCCCTCCCTTTTCCTATCAGGTAATTTTCAAATCTTGATGTTTCCAGTTAGTCTACGTATCTTCTTGTTTTGTCTACTTCGGTCAAGCCTTATTTAACTTCCATTTCATGGATGAAAAACTGGTCTGCATTTAGACTTTGCTGTTGTGTAAGGAGGAACCTGAGAACTTCAGAATCCCAAAAGGGAATACAGCTAAAATTCACAGCCCTTGCTGGTGGAAACCCAATCATTGCTGCGCTTTAACACAGGCAAGGTGCATTCATATATTACATAAATGCTAAACAAATCATTTAATCATTTTCTGGTGCAGCCACCACTTTTTGTCACTCAGAGTTAGTGTCTCTGTTCAACTTCCCAACATATGGAGGACATTTTTTCACCATTATACATCTTGATTTATGCTCATCTCAAATGTGCAAAGCTTAAAACAAATTTATGTCTGCTTAATATTCTGGGTTCTGAAGGAATGTGTTGACCCTTATTTCAGTCCCACATGGAATGCAAGGCTGCATCTCATGTGGGCAAGCTTGTGACAATGAAACAAGTAATAATTAAAATATGCATGACCCTCAAAGGACTTAATTACCACACACTGCAGAGCGCAGCCTCATGCTTGTAGCAAAGACAAGTCTGTGGCACTACAAAGCAGGAGATGACAACACACGCAAGATAAAAATGAAAACAAGATCATCTTGGAGGAGATAACACAACAGCCCTTTTGCCTGCAGATGAATGGTCCTGTCACACAACCCTGAGCTCCAGCAGCATGTGCAGAGCACACCACTTGGAACTGAAGCAGCTGCATATGTACCGGCTTTTTTGCCTCGGCTCTTCTTGCTTTGAACCAATCACCATTTGCTCTGCCTGATTGCAGCAAGCTGCATTTGTCTTTAGCCTTGATCTCTTCAGATGGCTCTTCTTTTCCTACTTACTATCTATCTTCTTCCTTCCAATTCACTCTGGCATCATCTGCACCTTCAAGTCAGCAGTCAAAAGTTCCTCACAAGGCAACAGGGGTGAAGGCAATAGCTGCTGTAGAAATTACTCTGACTGATCAAGTATTTCCAAGACTCTCTTGCAGCTGCTCCTGGTCAAACACACTCAACAGTGGCAGTGATGGGGTTAGCTACAGCAATGACAAAGCATCATGCATCTGATAGAGGATGTTACCCGACATCTGCTTTTAGGTAGGCTCAAAAACATATCTGTTCCCTAGGAGGGATTGAGCTCTTGATGACAAAACACCTTACAATGCCACAACTCCACGAATCCCACCCTGCAGTAAGAATACTTAGTCTCATTTCATGGCTAGGAAACTGGGGTGCAGAGACAGCAAATGACTTCACTAATTCCTTGATTTGCAAAGCTGTATATAACTGGAAGCCACTGAAACAGATACAACTTATTTACATGATTATTACTACTGACGGCGGCACTGTTAAGCCTGAAAGATGCCAAGAGAACTGAAGTTGGAGTCTTTCACGTCTCCTCCTCCCTCTTATTTTTCTTCATTACCCAAAGATAGCCAACATTGCTCCTTCCTTCTCTTCTCTGAGGAAAGTTACAATAACAGCTACAAAAAGTGACTGGAAGGCAAAGTAGATATATCATTTCCCTCTTCTTTACAGCTTGAACTTGTGAAAATCCAGGAACACTTTTATTATTATTCCATTGCAACAACCTGCACATGGAGGTAGATTCTAAGCCATTATTGACTTCACTGTTCCTGAAGCAAGGACACAGCTCAGAGCCCATTTACAAAATGTATATACCACTATTCTGCACTCTTGCTTCCAGCAATTGGAAACTCCCCAGTGCCTCGGAGCAAACATCTGGGGAATGAGTTAGGGACTCAATAGCACTGTTAGGGCTCAATGTCACTATGTTTTTCTTTCCCATTTTCCCCCTTTTAAAACAGAACTCTTTCAGCATTAGCAGAGTAAGACAGGCAAACAAAGTGTGCACAGAATGAAGACAGCACAAAGGCTGTCAACGTCACCAGCCTGATGGTGCTTGTTTGTCATCACCTGCAAGTCCTGATGCTGTGGAGATGCACAGCCTAAAGAAGAGCTTGTGCCCTCCAGCATCAGTGTGCACTGACTGTGCACCAACCTTTAAGTGTGTGCAATGGGCTGTCCCAGACCCATCCTTTCTTCAAGCCCTTCTGGGTGGTGGCTGTTGAAAGGACTTACACAGGCTGGAGTTGCTCTTAACTTTACATGGGTGACTGCCTCATCAACCTGTGCAAAGAGCCAAGGACACATCAGGTTCCTTCCTCCTTATCCAGCAGAATGACAGAAGAAAAAATTATAGACTGGGACTTCTATTGTTGCAGGATGTAACAAGAGAAGGATGGGCTTATCTCGACGCAAACAGAGGAAATTAAATGGGAGATGCCTGCCCTCCTTTTTTAATTCATCTGAAAGAGTTCATTCGCAACCACCTTAGAAACATTTTCTCCCATTCTCAAACACAGACCTCTCCTTGGGCTTTCAAGGCTATGAGAGAATGGAAGATCAGAAAGAAGATGTAGCAGTTCTTTAATATTCATAAGTGAATTAATAAGCCTGGAAAACCATAATCACTTACTTCCTTCTCTTTGCAGCATTTCTCAGCTAAAACAGCAGACCCTTCCGATGCACAATGTCCTGCAGGTCACAGTGTTTCACAGGGGCTTACTTGTGCTTCTGGGCCAGTATTCGTCTCCCCTCAATGGTGAAGTATCTGAACAAGACATCTGGGTGCTCATGAAGGGGTAGCACTGGCACTTGCTGTGATGGGAGCCCTTCCAAACTACAATAAATGAAACACCAGAAGGCGAAAGGTAATTGTTCTCAGTGAGCACTTTCTTAAAGGGTAACCCAGCCCCCTGAGGGCTCAGTTAAGCCCTTGAACAGCTTTGCTGCAGGCACAGCTTTACCAGTGGATGCTTTCCCATGTGGGTGCCCCTCAGGACAGGCCCAGACCCACTGATCCCCCTCTGGGCCCACCGGATGGGGTCAGTTGTTTAGTGTTTTAGACACTTAATGGGAAGAGACCTTAAACACTGCATCTGCTATATCCCACTAAGCTGTCCCTTTCCAATGCTGCTGTTACGTTTGGTAAAACAAGGCATGCAAACCAGTAAGAGCATTTTACTTCTATGAATCAGTGTCTCCAGCTCAGAGCCATTATTGCTGATCACTTCTGAATATGTCCAGTCTGTTATTATATTTGTATAATATTACCAAGAACTAAATACTCTCATCTCTTCACAAATAGTTGTTGAGGTATTTCCTTTTACTTACACCTGCATTCTTTCAACTTGTTTTTTTCCAATTCTTTGGCAGATACAGTGGATGGAAAATGCTATATATTAGTAAATTCCTTCTTTGGACAGAGTAGTGTTAGACTGAAAAAGCAGGCCTGAAGCCTGGGGTCAGTTCCAGGTTTCACATGACTGCAGCCAACTGTGCTGTTCTACTACATATAAAAATGCAAATTGTGTTTACCTGCTCCGCGCAGGTAACATTTAGTAGCTACATTCATTTTATAAGTATTCATAATGCTGTTTACATAACACATCACGATAAGCGGGTTTCTTGCTGTGACTGTAATACGATCATGTAAACTGGCTGCTATCTAAAGGTTTTATTTTCTTTTTAAACAAGTATAGAGCACAACTCAGTAACTTTCCTCTGCCTGGCAGGTGGCTGCAGGACAGCACAGCACTGGGGCAGCGTGGTCGCCTCTTCCCAAGCTGGCTTTCTGCAGCAGACCCTCTTGGTGCCTTTAGAATCATAGAATCATAGAATCGTTAGGGTTGGACCTTAAGATCATCTAGTTCCAAACTGATGTTTCTCTGTAGTGAATCCTTGTCTCTCTGGGCAAGGGGTTCAGGCACCTTTCCCAGGTCAGGAAACTGAGAGCACAGCACATTTGTCAGGGATATCAGACAAAAAACTAATACAGACCAAGCTTGGTACCCAACTGTTTCATATAAGGGGCATATTAGGGCTTTTTCAGACCTTCGTGTGGAGGAGGCGCTGGCACAGGGTGCCCAGAGAAGCTGTGGCTGCCCCATCCCTGGCAGTGTTCAAGGCCAGGTTGGACAC
>JBCJKH010006927.1:60587-75127 GCA_039877255.1 Loriculus beryllinus | reverse complement strand
TGGCATCAGCCCACCTCACAAGCGTGTCAAGGTCCCTCTGGATGGCATTCCTTCCCTCCAGTGTATCAACCAAACCACACAGCTTGGTGTCATCGGCAAACTTGCTGAGGGCGCACTCAATCCCATTCTCCATGTCAGTGACATGGACAAGTAATTTAAGTAATTTTGTTACAGGTTAGATAAAAATTGAGGGGTGGGGGATAGGTGGTAGCATCTAATTTTAAACTTGAAATAGAAGTTCTGGTTTCTGTCTAGCTCTAATATTAAGACTTCAGAAGGAATAAACAGACATCTATTAATTGATAGCACTTTCTCGATTTTGTCATGGTTGTTATTACTATTTCATTATGTCCTCTATGATGGATTCTTTTATATATGTATATATATCTGTCTTTAAATGTAACAGGATTTAGTGTGATAATTATGGACTCAACAGTTATGGTCACAGCTTTACAATTAAGCAAACTGCTTTGTTTTCTAGTAATATCAGGATCTCAGTGTTTCTGTTCAGAATATCTTCTTCATAATTACAAAAACCCCCATGGCCATAATAGAAGGTACTTGCTGAGAATTTATAAAGTTATGAATTTAAATGAAGATAAATTTTGCAGCTGTTCATCAGCTACCAGGTACTGCATTTTTCTTCTATAATATTTGTACAGGATACTCACTAAATTTCCTGTGTGACTAAAACTTGTGAACTTTTTCTTTATATGAACTACATTTGATTTTTAAGGGCATTTTTTTCTTGCCATTATTTTATCTTGCCATATCATTCTATTTCCTCTTTCTCATATCCTAATGTTCTACTAGATAAAATAACAGTCAGCTCAGGTGTCTTTCAAAATGACTGATGATTCCCACTTATGTGAATAGAACAGAGGCACTTTGCTCCTATAGAAACAGCAACTGCTTCTTTTGTGCTCTAGCTAAAGTAATCCTGGCCATGACAGTAATGCTGAAGTAGGACAAGTCCTCATGAGTTGCTCAATAAGCAGTTATTTTAAGAAACAACCCTTGAAAGCAAATAAGCATTAAGTTATAGAAAATAATGACAGTTTTTCAAGGATTTTTTTTTAATATCTTATGTTAAGAGCCCTATTTATCAAATAAGATAGCAAATACCACCACTGTGACGAAAGAACAAAACCACATATTTTAAATTATTTCAATTCTACTCTAAAAGTATAGACACAATTATTCATTCATTATACTCACAAATTATAATAAATATAAAGAGCAGAATTCATTTTCTATACTTTTATCATGTACCCTCCTATCTGTTCTCTTTGGCTTTCTTTACCGCTAACTGCATCTTCTGAGCTACCAGTGAGTATGCTGAGGATATTCACACATTCCTGTAGAACTTTTTACCAATGTAAGAATTATACAGTCTCAATGGTAATTTGATTCCATTTTAATTGCAGAAATTATAAAATGCTTTTTATGTATTTTTAAAAAGAAATAGAAATCACTATGATACAAAGCTATCAATTTCTCATTTTCAAAGATAATTCCTGATTTGGGGATTCATACAATGAATGAATCAATTACTTCATACTCAGAAATACTGATATACTGACACATACCTTGACTTTTTCTAAGTGATCCTGCAGAGAGTCAATTAGCAGATCCCCTACTGGCTGCCAGGATCCCTTGAACACTTCAGCTTGGCGTAGTTTTAGGTCCACTTCATCCATCGCCTCTTGAAGGCCCTGTAGTCTTTCAAGAGCATCATCTATCTTCTTCTGCCAATCAGCAGACTGTAGATTCAGCTTATCCCACTCAGTTCTGACCTCATCTGCTTGCCTTTGGAGAAGTTTTGTGACATTATGGGCCCTTTCCTCAGGTGGCAACTCTAAACGTAAAAGTTAAGAGGCTTTTAAGACATATTCTGTCTTAGAAGAAAAACAATTGCCATCTGGGTAAGTTCAAAACTCAATAACAAACTGTTCATAACCAAAGACACCTGTGAAATTTATTTTGCTTATCTGTTCTTGTTTGAAAGTCTCTTAACAAATTTAAATCTTGACACCATACAGATCACTAAAATATACATTTAACTGTATAAAGGAATCTTTAAACATGCAAGGTGTAGCTAAAAGTTTATTAACTGTGTTCTGAAAAATAGTTCTATGCATACATAAATATTAATCATTGTTAATCTTTTGCTTCAATTGAATGAATTTGGAAGTATCTGTAATACTGAGACTACAAGTTGAATTTTAAATTGCAGCTTTCAGACCTCAAATGGGCCTACAGTTATAGACAGGTCATAAAGGTTTAAAGTCAGTTTCAAAAGCTGCTTATAAATATGCGTGTCTATTTAGTGCCACAGTGCTCAGAAGGATTGCTAAGGGTTTCTTTCATCTATATTTTTTGCTTAGTCTCTGAATACTGACATTCAGCTTGGAGTGTAAAAGGAATGCTTTCACAGTGGCTGGCAGAATTTATTTAATCAACACTAACCATCACTGATCTTTCCAGCAATATGCTATTACCCTCTCTCTTCAGTTACCTCTTGGTTCTGGGTAGAGCTTCTCCAGTCCCTCCACAGGCTGCTCTGCTAAGAGGATTCGCACAGTTTCAAGCGCACTCCTGATAACAGGTTCTTTTGTTTTCAGCTCCCTCTTGAAAGTCTGAGAGATGAAAAAAAAGTATTGTAAGTGGATATATAATGAAATACTGAGTGCTAGACTCTTTTTTCATCAATTTTAGAACAAAATTTCCAACAACTTCCATGTATGTTACAAGTAGCTACCAAAAAAATGTAAGAGATAATCAGCTTTTGCTTAACCTGAAATCACATTATATTCAAATGAGCAAATCTACAGCCAGTGTACTGCAAAGTACTTGAGGTTGCTGATCAAATTTTCACTGTAAAAGGGATCCCTTTTGTTGATTTGCCAGAGTCAACTCCATGGCGCAAAGCTTTGGCTGGCTATGTACTCAGCCACACCAGCATAGCTAAGAGTTCTTGAAAGCAAGATTTACTACATTATAAAAGCAAATGCAGTGTGTTCCACAGCTACCTACCACTTTGCTACTGCTTCTGGCAACTGCTTAATCATATGAAAAAAAAAAAATGGACCAAAGGATATTGACATGTTAATCTATAACAATTAGTAACAAAAAAAAAAAAAACAAAAAAAAAACAACCCAACGCATTACAATATAATAAATTGTAGCACTCTTTTCTAGTGTTAGTGTAGATACATGTCCTACAAAATTACATGAACTGAGATTTTTGACATGCAGAATCAAGGCCAAGGTGAAAGTTCAGAAATACAATCTAGCCTAGATGAAGGCATGCATGAATAAAAATTAAAAGGCAGAAATAAAAAATAAAAGGGCAGAAAGTAGTTTTTAAGAAATAGATAATTCCTAGTTACTTTAACCAGTATTTATTATCAGCTCCCATATCTTTAACATTGCTTGGTGATATATTCTGCTCCTTTTCAGATCAACTGTATTTCTCCCTTTTACCGCTTCCTTTTCTGTTATGCTTTTTGGCACCTGTCTCCTTTCTTGCCTTTTCTTCCTCTTTCCTGTTCGCATTTTTATTCATCAGCAACATCTCCTTTTACTACCTCTCTTATATTTCCTGCTTTTAAAATGACTGTGAGGAAGATTCCCAAGGTTGGTATTTAAAGTTTTGGCAGTCTACTGAAAGTACACATATCTCCATGGTTTGTTTTTTGTATTTTTTTTTTTGTTTGTTTGTTTGGTTTTGTTTGGGTTTTGATTGTTTGTTGGTTTTAGTTTTTATTTGTTTTTCTTTGTGTTAGGTTTTTTTCTTAAGGAGAATTTAAGATTCTGTTAATCTGAATCCAAATGTTCACCACACAGAAATGCAGATGAAACCTGACCTGTGGGTTCGTTGCATGTTGCACTGGGTCTTTTGCATGTTGTATTGAATTTATCTAAATGGTCCTTAAACACTGTTTTAGTCCAACATTTTCTTCTCTATTTATAAAACAATATTGAATGCATAGTGTTTTCAAGTAGCACAGAGGTAAAATATGCAGATAATTATAGTACAGTGTAACACAAAACACAACACTGAAAAAAGAAGAGCCATATGCCATGAGTGAAAACCAGACATTTTACTCCAGGGATTAGAAAATTCTTTATAAAGCAAAGTCATTACATAGACTTCTAACATAATAAATTCACCAAATAAATTAATTTAACTATTAAACAAAAATTTGTGTTTCTATGCAAACTAATGAAAGATTATAAATCCAGTATTAAAAGTTCATTACACTTTCATTACATATTTGATTTGAAATGCTTTGTACAGGAAATACCTAACAGAACTATTAATGAGAATCACACCTGCAGTTCATGATATGAGCACTCACAGGTAAAAAATTCTTAATACATTTCAGGTAAGTAAATTTAAGAGAATGACTGTTATTTTTATTAAGAGGCCAAGAACTGACCATAACGTTTGTGATTGTGAATTGGGAAAACCCTTTAGCTTCTTGCTTTCTTGAAGGAAGCAACAAAGTAAAAAATGCTCATTTTGTATCATTATGGACATCAGTGGGGCTGGGATCCCTTCACAGAGTGATATGATTTCATTATGATTTTCATATCATAATGAAATCTATTGTTTGATTAAGATCTGTGATAAATATTTTAAACAATCATTTTGACCCTTAGGAACCAACACTGATTATCAGAAACAGAGTACTGTATCCTAACAAGTAAACTATTTGATATTGCTCTGCATAAAAACTGAGTGGGGTTACCCCAGGGTTAAAACTCTAAGACAATTTTAAGTTTAGATAATTTTATAATTCATACTTGACTCTTGCATTTAGTGCAATGGAAAGAGGAAATACAATAAGCTTTTTCATACCTCCAAAAGAGGAAAAAATCTATTCCTTTAATTAACCTTGATGCTCAACTCACATTACAACATTCTGTCCCACTACACAAGTGTGGCAGGTCTTCACTTAAAGTGCTCCCCATGGACTGTGTGCTTTGATCTCATCTGATGGTGTTAAAAGTGACATCAATAGTCGTATTTGTTTTAAATGTTGTAATTTCATAACAGCTTAAAGAAATAATATGGTTCATCAATGCTGCCAAAGATCAATTGTTTCTCAGAAATGTTTATCTCCCAAATGGATCAAACAGGAGGCATATGCACAAGGATCTGTTCTCTTTACACATACCAAGAGCAGGAAGGAGCCGTACATATTCCAGAGGAACACAGCTACACCAATTTGTAGGATATTTAAAAGCCAGAAATGCCTTTGAGCTATGTATTTAGGAATAAGTAGAACTGCTGTATGGAGTGCTGCTGCTGTGCTCAGATCAACCCTATCTATTGTATATGTAGTAACAATGAAAAGAACACAAATATCTTCTTTCAGCTTGTCCTGTCTCTGCATAAAACCATTACAACTAGATACACATATAGGCATTAGGTTTCCAAAAGAGGTTTAAATACAGGTTTAAAGACACATTCTTCTCTTGTGCAGCAGAACAAGGATAACATAATCAGATAAGCATACTGCATTCCAAAAGGTGTGTGAGCAGGAATCATTGCACCTATCTTATCAAAACAACAGAGAAACACGAATGGGAACTTTCTGACTTTGTGTATTTTGCATTTAGTCACAGAGAATCTCCTTCTCACTTATTAAAGGACAACAGTGAGCTACTGTGTTAAATGTTTTCCAGCTTTTCCATTCTGGAGCTGGCTGGTACGATTATAGTCTGTAAATCCTGAGTTTTAAAATAGTACACAGTATGGTTTTGAGACCTATTTACAGTTCTCAATGCCTTCTCTAGTTTTGATCTGCAGACTTCTACGAAGTTAAAATATGTTTCAGTATAAGAAAATTAAAAAGGAGGAAATTAAAAAAACATGAGGCTACAGCAGTAGCACAGAACAGCATTAAAAATGATGAATGCTAATTTCATACTATCCATTCCTAAAAGGTTCTTACTGTACAAAGCCAGCTTTTCTGATTAAAGTTTTGTTGTGAAATATGTACACACTACTAATAAAAATCATAAATAGCAATAAAAGACATCTTCTCTTCTTTTGGGAAGAAAAAACCAAACCAACCAAAAAATCTATCTGGAGCCCTGAAAAATACATCTTTATATATTAAGCAAAATATCACTGAAAGCAGAATTAGCCTAAATAAATGTCTAATTTACAGCTAATGATTTCAGGCTAATTTCATTGAATTCCTTAACTTCTTCCACACTTTGTAGTGACTGCAGAGGAAATCGAATGTGGATAATGTATGACCTGACAAAAATAAACTAGTAAACTACTTTATTTAAGCATCTCTATTTGTCATCAACACTGCAGCAGTAATGGCATTCTTCCCACCATTTTAATAATGCATATATTGATTAGCTTATCTCAGACCTCCTCTGCCTCCTCAGGGGTGTCCCTAAATCTCTATAGATGGAGAAACACCGATAGTTTAAATTGAATGATGAAAATGCAATAAGAGGTGCATTAGTAAAGCTTACATGAATCTCTGTTATTAAGAAAGCTGATATTTTTTGCTTTTAATGAATTTTAAAAAGATAGAGTGCAATTAAATTAACTCAAGATGTTTTGCAACCAGAATGCTTTTTAAAAATTGGGGTTTACTTCAGTTTTACATTCCATTGTGCAACTAGAAAAAGTTGAAGCAGGAATTGTATTATTCAGGTGCTATTGTTATAGATTGAAAGGGTTTCCAGGGAATTATATATTTATGAATCTATATTCATTCATTTATGAATCTATAATCATAAATGCTGTTTATGCTGTTAATACAATCATACACAGAAGACATGGTGGCTCTTCAAAGAGTAAAAGTAAAAGCAGGCTATCTGCGTGATGCCTAAGTTAATTAACTTAGATTAACTATAATATGTACACAGTTATTAATATGATTTTAATAAAGCATTATTATTATGCTTAGTAAAGCAACAAAAACTTCAAGATAATCAAATAATGTTTCCATAAACAGCAGCATTTTTATCATTGACTGATACCCCTACACATACAAATATATTCTAAGGCTTTGGAATACACACAATTTCTTCAGATGCTGAAAATTGACAAAATGACCTACACTACATATAAGTTCAAACAAAAAGCAGTTATGTGTGTTTATTTAGGATAAATTCTGAATTGCCTTGTCTATAAATAATCTCACATTTATAACATAACAATGATTTTGACTCCACTGATATCTCTTTTCTCAATTGAGTTCAAGCTCTCCTCTGGCACAGGTTCAAGCATTTGAAATCCTCATCTAAATCTTATTCTTAAAATTTTTAAAGCCAATCTTGGCAAATAGAAGTATTCCAATGATAAGAACCAACTTCTTTTCATCTCTGCAATGGAAGTCTGAGACATTCCAGTTGGCCTTGTAAATTACAGAGAGGTTAAACATGCTTGGCTTTTTTATTTACATTACATTTTTAAGTGAAAAATATAATAAAATCAGCTTGTAACACCACTTTAGAAAAAGAATTCAGGCATAAAATCAGATTTGCATTCATCATGCCATTTCTTGAGAGCAGTTAAAATGCTTACAAATAATGTTCCCCTGCTGAGGCTCTTTCTTTTCTCTAATGTAGAATTTACTCAGGTTCACTTCTGGCTTTATCTGGTGAAAAAAATTCTTCAAAGAAGGAAGTGTTGTACTGATGTATAAGACCAAAGCTGGAAGTTTGCGTCATTTAAAAGATTGGCCAGATGAGGTAGAGACTCTAAATTGTTTACTGAAGACTTGATTTTCAGAACAGACATTCAGGAGAACAAAATGAACAGTCAGGTGATTCTTTCCCTCTAGAACAAAATTCAACTACTCTTCATTTTCACATCCAGAACTGAGAGCCAAGTTCTGTTCTTAAGGAGGGGTCCAAAACTCTCGAAAAAGCCCAGATTTTCAGTGTTGTACTGTAGATAGTTCAGCACTTGTGGTACAAGCCGCATGTTTTCTTGTGTTCAGAAATATGCTAAGCTGTTCATTCAGATACAACCTTTGCATGTCTGTTTCTATAAAAGAAACTTTAAGAGAAAGTCCACGTTGTCCAGGGACAAAAAAAAACATACCAAAACCAGTTTAAAACCTCCAAGTTGCAAACAGATTTTCACAAAGACAACCTGAAGTCGACAGAGATTTGCACTGGTTGTTTTTCCTTCCTTCTGTGCAAGAGATATTTGAAGAGCAGACAGGGTAACCTAATTTCATGGATTATGTTTTGTTCTTTTTTTGCACAGGGAATCAGAATAGCTACAACTAGAAAGGCCTTGCATTAAACTAGTGAAGTGTTACAGAACAGGAAGAGAAAAGAAGCCATATTTCTAAAAGCAACTAAAACGTTCTAGCTTTGGCGAGACTATAGATTTGTGTCTGTATGTATCAGCATGTGGCCAAGAAGACAATCAAAAAGAAGTTAGAAGATCTAATTTTTAGTCGCTTTGCATATATTCATGGTACCTTTCATGCAGCACTTCTCATCCCTAAAAGTTTTAAGCAATTCCATTAATTGGCGAGTGACAGAGAGATCACTTAGTCCATTACTGAAGGCCTGACATCTTTATGATGAATTCTGGGAAACCTTCAAATAGCTTATAGAACAATATACAAAATTACCATTTTATGAGAAACAATCTAGATTTCAAAAAAATCTTTCTTTGATCTAAGAGGAAAGATAATGTTTTCAGACATTCAAATATTGTTCAAATGACAAAAGTTTTGTTGTAACTATCTTTTGTTGTAACAAATCTTTCTCTAAGTCTCATTTTGGCTCAGGAGTTGTCTTTGGATAAGGTGTTTGAGTTAATGTCATGCCATTTTAAAGCAACATCTATATTGTTTATTTCATCCTGATGGGCTTAAAACTCCTTTATAGAAGTTGCTAAAGACAGGTGGCTAGAACAGAGACCTTAGGCATTTCATATATCTTAACTTTCATGGAGGGAAAGCTAAAAAGGGTTGATGGTGTTCCATAAGTCACGGATCTCTTTGCCTCACTGTTTCTGTGATAAATGCCTGAAGTCCCAAGTAAAGTTTTGTGAGAAAGACACATCACTTCTCCAAAAGGAAGACCTAGGAAATATGACCAAGCTGTCTCTTGCAGCAAAGCATTACATTATAGAATCATAGAATAGTTAGGGTTGGAAAAGACCTTAAGATCATCTAGCTGCAACTCTCCTGCCATGGGTAGGGACACCTCACACTAAACCATGTCACCAAAGGCTCTGTCCAACTTAGCCTTGAACATCACCAGGGATTGAGCATTAACAATTTCCTTGAGCAACCCATCCCAGTGCCTCACCACCCTCACAGTAAAGAACTTATTCCTTAAATTTAATCTATTACCTTAAAAAAACATTGTGCACTGACAGCAAAATGGGTTTTGTTCATATTTCTCTTTGACTTTCCCAGCCATTAGATAAAAGACAGGCCCCTGAAAAACCATACTGCCATTAACTCCCATCAGTCTGCTGCTTGCTGAAGCTGGATGTGCTTTCCCAATTACCTTTCACATGGTTCTCTGTTCCTTCACAGAACAGGTTCTCCCCACTTACTGTTTCATCCAGCATTTTTTTACCTTTATTTTTTGCAGGACACCAGATCCCTAATGGGTTTCCTTATGGCACCACTAAAAAGCAGCCACTGAGGTACTAGAACTGTGATTTCACATTCAGACATGAATAGACTGAAATGGCACAGCAAATTAAAAGCTAGTTACCTGAAAGCAGACAATAAGTTCACATCAGACAGATGTGAACTTGACTGAACATATGAAACACACTTAAAGTATAACTTTACTACAAAAAAACCCAAAACTGTGTGAATCTTTGTATGAAGAATTTTTCAGCACTATTGTGTTATTTTGGGGGTTTTTCATTTGGTGGCTTTAAAAAGAATGCCACAACTTCCCATACAAGTGTTGGATTTAGGTTCCTTTTTACTACATAGCTTAGTGCAGAACAGTCCCCATACGATGCTCTGCTGTTGCCTTTCCATAAGAATTTCCTGATGAAATTAGTTTGATCCATAGACAATTCCAGTCAGTTATCACAGTTGGTTCAAGGTGCACACAGTTGTGCATTAGAGCTGGTATCAACTATTCTTTTCACAGAAGTTCCCAAAACCAGTATAAAAATAGGGTTTCAAAATTAATTCAAAACCAAATTAACATAAAGTTTAAATGCCTGATCTAGATAAAATATCAGAACTAATTATTTAGCCCACAAATAATATTAAGTTATTACTTGTTCTGGCCATGAAAACTAGCTGTTTTGTGATAGGTCTATGAAAATGCCAAACAGCTGGTAGCAAACACTCCCTTCTCCAAAAGGCTGATTTTCTTAACTGTGTTTGAAAATCATAGCTACTAGCCTTAAGCAAGTTCAGTTTTAATTGTTTCTAAAATATATTTTGAATGATATCTTGCTTTTCCCAATAAAGACTGTTTCATGCAACACTAACCTGCAAAACAAAAAGCAGTGACTAAAAGACCATTTAAAAAAATCATACCCTGTGAATATCATTCTGTTTCTGCACAGTAGGAAGATCTCCACCAATGGGTGCTTGCTGTTTTAATTCATCCTCCTTCAACTGCAGCCATGCCAAAAGTTCCTGAAGAGAGAGATGTAAACGCTTCCACTGGTCTGTACTGGCTTCCAAATGGGATCTGAAAGCATGTATTAAATATAAGATACAATCGAACACAGTGATAATAAAAACCTAATAGTATAAGCTTATTTACTGAGAAAGATCTTAGTGTTTCATTAACTTAATGATTTTTAAACAGCTTCTGTGGCTTTGAATTAGTTTCTGGCAACACAGATTTAAATTTGGTTCCACAGTCCTGGCCTGAAACATCTATACTTTTCCCATGTCTCTGTTTCTTGTTTGTTTGTTGGTTGTTTGTTGTTTTTTTTTTAGTTTAGTTTTCCTGTTTAGCAGTGCTGAGTTGCCAGTCTCAGCAAAGGTGCACAAATATTATGCAGGACTACCACGGAAGTAACTTAATCATCACCTAGGATTACTAGGAGATTAATTAACTAACATTTCAACTCAGAGAAGAGCAAGCATTTTTCTAAACCACTACACCAACCATTCAAACTCACACAAGATTAATGCTTACCTTCTAGGTAAAAGAACCAATTCCATCTTTTCCCAAAAATCTTGTGAGGAAATTATTAAAGCCAATAGAAACCCTTTACACTACAGAAATGTCTGTGCCACTTGAACAGAGGTGTGAATAAAACTAATTGAATCATTGGAAAAATTAAAAGACAGAATACTACTTCATGCAAACAAGGTCTCCACCATAAGGACGTCTTCTAAACATTTCCCCTCTGTATGTGTAAATGTGTCTTTTTAATACTCGGATCAAGTATTGAGCTACTAATCTTTAGCAACTGTTTTCTGTGGAGAGAAAATATGCAACTGAAACATCACAGAACTCATCAAACCTTCAACTTTGTTTATACCATAGATAAAGCACACTAAAATTTTGTCTTTCTAGACTTACGAATAAAGCTAATTTTTAATTGCTGTTTGAGAAGAAATTCCTAATTCACTTCAGTAATGCAGTAATTCAAACTGTATTTGAATCAAAAAGCTGTACTGTGTAACAGTAAAGTGATAAAATTTACAAAGGCAAATTCTATTTCACATATTTTCTGTTTAACTTCCAGCTTTGTTTACATAACATTTCTATTCTTTTTCAGTGATTCCATACAAAATCACATATTTTCTGGCAGTGAAAATTCTCCTCCTATACCTCATATAGAGTGGTCTATAAAGAAATATGATAAATATGGACTCATTGTTTTGCAGACCTTATTACTTAGTTTAGATATGGAAATGAGGAATAGTTGAGGGTCAAGTCAACTGTATTTGTTTGCAATGTTCTACAGATCCTGTCTTCTTTCTAACCTCTTATAACAGGAAATTGGAGTGGCAAGGAAAGAGAAAGGAAATGGACAAATTAGCCGTAGGCTGATAAAGCTCGGCTGCTCTGGTATGTGAGCTCAGAATCATGGAAAATTTTCTTCTTTTTTAAACTTAAAGGCTATGTGGGAGGGACACACATAGACCATGCTGTCTTTTGATCTCTGTTCTCACAGGGCAGCTGTGAGCTGGGGCAAAACTGCCTCACATCACACACTGCTTGGGGAGGCCAGGCCTGCAGGCAGTGAAGGCTGGGGAAGCTTCAGGTTGCCTTTGAAAGCAGCAAAGGGGGAAGAGAGGTGGAGATGTGGCATAGGGAATTGCAGGAGGTGACGACCAGAGCAAGGACCACAGGGCTTTTGAGGTGGACGCAGTCAAAGAGCCAAGTTTCTGAGGCAGGTTAACTCCTGTCTCCCATGTTTATTCAGTAAAAGCAAGCTTCTACCTTCTCCAGAGAAGGGCAGCAATTGGAAACACTAGAGTCTTCACTTTTTCCCTGCTTCTTCAGGTATGGCCTTACATGGCAAAAGTGCAAAAAGTGACCCAAAGTGGTTTTGTTACTGTGCTTTGAAGATTCCAGTTTGGTGAGTGTTGTCCTGGAACCCATCTTGTTCTGCCCTTCCTTCAGCTTTGGGAATGTATGTTTACATATGTGCATTCTATGCATACACTCTAAACTCATACCAGTGCATACACTCATATATTCATAACTGTGTTCAAGCATGTGCAGACAAAACAGATAATAGAAATTTTTTTCTTTTAAATGAGTTATTTATAAGAAAAAATGTTTATTAGGCTAAACTATGCTGTTATCCAAACAGAAGAGATGTAATAATGGAAAATAATTTGGCTTCTCTTGATATTTACCAGACTTAGAAAAAAAATGCCCACTCAATTTGAGCAATGGCATGGGTCTTCTGTTTCAGCAGTCTAGAAATTAAGCTACATAAAGAAATTTGTGAAACTGATGCCTGGGGAACATTTAAAATATCTGCTCTTTTGTGTAAGCATTGTGAAATCCAGACAATACCATGTGATGGAAAGAAATAGCTCCAAGCAGGTAGACTGAGAATAGCGTGTTCTTTCAGTCTGGTTGCCAGCAACATTTAAACTGAATGTCATAGAAGTTAAGAATTGTCTCTTATCATAATCAATAAGTTGTTGAACACCTTCAGCCTTTTGCAGGAAGCAAATATTTTTTAAACGTCTGTTATTTCAAATGTCAAATGCAAGAAGTCACTGTGATATAACTAGTTGCTATTTCTGACTTGACTAATGGCAGTGATACATGAAACTGCAAAAAAACTGAAAAACAAAGTACCATATATTTAATTATTGATATTTGGCCAACTGACTGTTTTTCTTATCGCAAACATAGCTTCATTTTGGCAAGTTCGTGGGTAAAAGGCACATGAAAAAAAGAAATTTCTGAGAGACCTTGTAGGTTTATATCCTTCTTCTTTAGTTCTTTAGGAAAAAAAAAAAAAAAAAAAAAAAAAGGAGGAATGTGTCTCTTTCTTTAGCTATTAATATCTTTTCAACCTTATAGCCTTCATTTATGATTAATGTTTAATGATTAATGTTATAAAGATATTTTTTGTCATTACACAGGCTGACCTCCTTCAGGGCCTGAGATGAAAAAAAGATAATATTTCATACATTACTTTGAAAAGCACTTCTGCCTTTTGATGCTCTCTGAACTATTACCAACACACAGAAAGCGAGCCAGTGAAAAAATGTCCGAGACAACACAACAGAGCTGGGATGCCTCTTATAAAAGTCGTGTTTCTGAAATGAAGCTTCCTGGACAATTTCTTTTGAAACAAAATCTTCAGCCCATTGAAGCCTGTACCTCCCTTTCATAATTTGTAACATTACCATTTATTATATTTTTCCTTGGAAGCAGAATTTTTTTCTCTCATGACACTACCTATGGCTTTGTATTACCTCTGGATTTTATTTGGCAGTTTTGTCCACTCTCCACACAGCAGCTATCAGCTTAAACAACTTATCACTTACAAGGCTATTTTTAGTTTTGCAGTGGAAATAGCAGCCTTAGAAATAAAGCTCATCAGAAATACAGGTTGTTTAATCACTTTCTTTCATGTCTTGTTGATAAGTCACACGCAGATCTAGAAAAAAGTCTACATATAGAGGGGGTACAGTTACTGTTTAAACATCTTAATCACTCCTTCTGTAATTACAAAACCTCATCATATGCCTGAAATCCTAATCCTCTACTATCATTTTCAAACCAAAAAGACCTAATAATTCTTACAATACTAAGGCAATGTTCAGAATAGTGCAAAGAAATTAAAAATGTACAAAAATAGTGCTATCAGAAGCAAAATTAAACCTTTTTACTGGCAAAATGCAGCATTTCATCGTACACAGCAAGTGTAGGCTCTTGTTTATGTTCAGGTCCTACCTAATGTTTAGGGATTTCTTCCTAAGATCACTCCATCTGAGGTTCATACTATCCAGGCGTCTCTGTAACAGGGCTGCATCCTCAGAGCCTTCCAGGGACCTCAGAATTTTCTGCCCATTTTCATCCAGATTGTGAAAGAGGTCAGTATGAGCATCAATTTC
>JBCJKH010006927.1:45001-60540 GCA_039877255.1 Loriculus beryllinus | reverse complement strand
CTTCCAAAGCTATAGAAATTATCACTTCTCAAAAAAGTGGAAAAATCCTCAGTGCAACATCGAATTAGCACAAATTTTGATAAGTGCTTTTATGTACCATGTATGGTATACATGTTTCCCTTTCACATAAAGACCATTTGCACTGAATAATGATCTTTTCTCCATACGGAGTATACTGAACAAAATTTTGAAAGATGGAAGTCTAGCCTAACAGGCAACAAAGCAAGGACAAGTTATGTTCACTGTGCTGACGAGGGAAGAAAAACCCCGACCAAACAAATAGAAAACCCTCAGGATCTCAGGTATACCTGACCTTCACATGATACGTCTTCCTATGCAACATTTTCAGTTTAAGCTGGGGACTGCAACACCGGTCCTGCTGCATGGCAATTCCAAGAAATCCACACGTCTGCAGCAGCTGAGCTGTGAAATGCCAAGTTCACTTACATTCTGTTGACAGACTGCATTTTGCAGCACAGGCCTCAGCAGTCAGTAGCAATAAACAGCCACTTTGTGCTGTATCAAAACACTGGTCAGGGCCATGGCTGTAGGAGGGCCTGAGAATAGCAAGGACCTAGAATATGCAACTAGAAGCTCATGTTGAACAGCCAACTTTTCTTATCACTTTGTTACTGCAGGCTAGTTCTACATTTCAAATTCATTTTTCCCCCTCATTTTTAGCACAGCTGTTTCTGCCAAAGGAACATTCTTTAGAGAGCTGCCTGGTACCAGCATTCCTGCCTGCCCACACACTCAATGCAGCCTTTGTATGTTGGTTGCCCTTCTCCAAGATATTTGCATGCTGCAGATCCACAAATTCAGAGTAATTTGCAAAAAATAGTGGTTGAATCAAGCTCTTTAAAAAGTATAAAAATAAAAATAATAATTTAAACATGTACACACATGAACCCACATGTACTCTGTAAGTAGCCACATAGACACAAAAGTACTTCTACTTTCAAACGAAAACGTACACAAAGACACAAAGAAAATGACCTAGCAAATAAAGCTCTGCATTTTCTCGTGGGGTGGTTGGGCACTAAGATCTCTGACGGTGTTTTCTTGCTGCCTGAAAATGGGAGTGCTGGGGATGAAGTGTGAGAAGGGAAATGATCTATGGCATTTGAGAGCAAGACCCAGCTAACTGAGCGTCACAGATAATCCCCAGTGGAAACTTGTAATTTTCTTTAGAAGAACGACTTTGTAGGAGGGGAGCACACAACTTCCCTACTTGGTGTGTTCCTAATTGAATTGGTTTTGATATATTAAGTGCAATGTTAGCTACATTGAATCATGAGTAGATTGTCCTTAATCACCTATTCCTGTTCCAACTGTCATTTACAAATAGTGAATATTTCTTGCACAGCAATAACTAGCGTTGTATTTGAAGCAATTCTGAGGAGGAGCATCTTTGGTACAGTACAGGAGTCCTTATCCAACTATTTTACTTTACCTATTGTCATCCCAACAGTTAAGTAGTTAGGAATGTTTGGAATACTGCAGAATGCAACTGTATTATAAATATTGTATTTATTTATTGATATTAAATAAGCAATTTTGTTTTTTAAAAAATCAATTTTTAAAGTACATATTCATGTATAACATTCCAGGTATGAATGCCCTTACTTGAAAATGTGTACTTAATTTCAAGTCTGAACGTTGCTAGCTTCAACTTCCAGCTGCCATTTTTCATTTTTGTTTGCTTGACTGAAGAATATTTCCAGATTTCTTTCTTTTCGTGTATGTATGCATTTGGAGATTTTATCTAAGCTAGGTTAAGTATCACAAATTTTATATAAACAGCCAAAACAATACGTAAGAAAGGATAAAGTTTTTGGTAAAAAAGTCAACATTTAATGTCTGTATAGGTCTAATATTTCCCCATTGAAAAGCTGATAAATCTGTTGCTGAATGAAAGAATTATAATATGAACTACCTGTTGCACAAAATTCTTAGGTTTCAGGGTGGTAATGGAAACAGCTGCTTTTTCCTCAGCAAGAACATGTGTTGTGAAACGTACATTGAATAACTATTCACAGTAGAAAGCTGTCAAATCTATCCCCTCTCAGTGTTTTATCACACATACACTCATAATTTTTTAAAAAAATGTACTTCCTCATTTTTCTGGTTTTTAGAAAAAGTATTTAATAATCTATACACTTCATGCTTTTCTCTTGAAATACACATATTTCCAAAAATAAAATCAGGCCATATCTTTTTTATTTCAGAATACTACACAGTATCACAATAAATCTGGACAGTTAAATTGGCAACAAATACAGAAAGTGAAGTACTCTTATCAAAAGCTTAGTATTAAAGACCTGGTCTTCCTTATTCCAGATTACCTCTGTATACTGAACTTTGAATGCTCTTAAATTTAGTTTATTACAGCTGTGCAGGAAGTGTGCACTGATAAAGAAGCTGAGAACAGAAATATTTAATCCACTTTGGTTAGTGAATTTCAGAACCTTTCCTCTTCCTAAGAGAAGCAGAGTGCATATAGGAAAAAGACCTATATACCTTATATTTGTTTTCTGAAACAAGTAATTTCCATGTTTAAAAAATAAAGTGAAAGATTAATATGAACTTGACAAGAATAAAACAGGAAAATGTATTTCATCTCAGAAACTACAAAGTTATTTGAAGAAGTATGCTGTCGTAACACATCATGCCAAGAAACACATAATATAGACTAAATGTAGACTGCTTATTGCATTTTCATCTTTTCCAATGTGTCCAAACACATGGAGGAACTGTAGAGGATGAAGACTCAATCATGGTATAATTCAGCAGAGTTACAGTTGCACTTAAGTTGACTCTGTATGCTGCATTTTTGCTGTAGTGGTTATTACCGAGGGTGGGTGGAAAAAAGAGCAGATAGTAAAATGAAAACCATATTTTTGATCACAAGTTACTGCTTAGATTGAGTTTCACTGCTTAGAAAGGATCATAACTCCATCAAGTGCAGATTTGCCTAAGAATATCAGAGTGAAATCCTCATTTCTTAAGATGAGCTATAAAATTAGATGATAAAAGGTACTGTAATATTTGTTTGTAGAAATCTTGCTGAATAGCTATTACAGGTTCCTACACATTATAAAGGTGTTTATATTATTATACTACATAGAACTACATTACAGAACTAATAATGATAAAGACATGAAATAAACTCATTGTGAGAACAATTTTCTTGGACAAAATAGGGCAAGGAGATTGCTCTGGCTGTTTCACATTTTTCCAGAACCCTTGAAACATTTACACATGAATTCAGAAAGAAGTACACTAAGGCTGCAAGACAGCACACCTAATATGGCTACAAAGCTAGTGGTTGGATATGTTTCTCATTTGCCTCAGTTCTTCCCCTTGGAACTGCTGCTAACATTGCCCATAGAAGCACACATCCTCACTGCCCTAATCCTCTTGGTAAGTAAAAGAAGTCTACCTGTGGCTCCACATTTTATTTTACATGGAGCCCTGTAAAACACAGCAGTGCCATCACTGTGAAACCTAGTGTACTGAAAGTCCTGTCAACCTTCACATAGCCGAGATAGTCCCGTAAGAATACAATACATCTTGAGATACTTTATCAGAAATAATTAATCATATCCTACATGAAATATATAGGCATGACATATAAAGGACATAACACATGGCAAAATCTGTCATTATTTTGGCAGTACACCAGAGAGGGATTGGTAGGCTGGAAGTAAAATGAAATCCTAGAAAGAAGGAGCTAGTTACATGTATTGGGCTATACATGAGTCAGACTAAGACATGGAAATTAATGCAGCATAGATGACAAGGTAGAAACAAAATTAATTAGGTAATAATTTAAATCCTCCTCTACAGACTATGCTTTTAATTTCCAGTGAAGTGTTTTACATTTTCTACATACTGTACAATGTTACTAATGAAATAAATGGCATTAATTGAGGTTTGGGGAATTACAAAATTAAAGACAGCACCATCTAATAAAGGAAATCAAAACAGAGAAAAAAAATGGATTTTACCAACAGAAATTAGAAAAATAGTCAGTCTGCATAATTACATACATGTACTTAAAACATCAGAAGGAATACCTGTTTGGCTATACATAGCTCAGAAGTACTAGACTCTACAATAATGTTTCTGTAATGCTAATACTAAAATAGCTAGGAAAGCTATTACTCACAACAAGACAAAGGTCATACACCTCTATAATCCCTCTCCATCTTTGTAGTTAGGTGAAATAATCATCCCCTTCATATTTATATTAACAGAGCATATTCTATTTCCCCTAGATAATTTCTGTGAAAATAAGCAAACAAAAAAAGAAATAAAAATCCCAAAACCCAGATTAACATTTTAATTAGCTCAAATTATCAACATATATTGGTAATCCTTTTATACTGTACAAGATGTATAAATGATGTAATCTTCCTTTTTTCCATTTTTTTTCCTACCTTCCTTTTTTCTTCCTTACCCTTTACCTTTCATCTTGCTTTCTTCCATTCCTCACTTCTTTTCCTCCTCTTTCTCTTTTCCTTCCACTTCTTTCCTTTCTCTCTTTTCCTTCCTCTTTCAATTTTCCCCTTCCTCTTTCTTTTCCAGTCTTACTTTTCCATTCTTGTTTCCCCCCTTCCTTTCCCTTTCTGTTTTTTCCTTTCTTCCTTTTTTTATTTCCCCCTTTTTTTTTTTTACTTCTTTCTTCTTTTTATTTTTCTATTTTCTTCCATTTCCATTCCTTACTCTCATTTTCTCCCTTCCTTTCCCCCCTTTTCCCTCCTTCTTCCTTTTTTTCCTTCCTTCACTGATTAAAAATCTTACTTTTATGTTCTTTTGTTGTGATCTCAAAACTTTGAGAATGTGGGTTTCTTGCCATTTTTATTTGCATTCTCATTGGGTTAAACATCATTTCAGGTGCCTGGAGAACACAGAACTTGCAAACTTGTTGGAAAAAAAAAAAAAAAAAAGAATTTTTGTTCTAAGAATGCTACTGAACATCTATACAGAACACATGTATGCTCTATGGACCTGAAAGAAATAGAGAGGCTTTTGGGGCTTGGAAAACTGATTTTTTACCAACAGGGAAGTTCAGCTGGTATAACCAAAAAAAGTTCCCCCTTCAAAGCGTTTTTTTTATAATCTCCTTATGGCTTCTACAGATACATGAAATTGAGTCACTGTCTGAATTTTGCAACTCTGACCAGCACAGTTTAGGAATGGATTTCAAATTGATCATTCTACTTGCCTTTATTTAAATACATCTAAACTCCTACACATTTCTGATTCTGCCTAAAGCATTAAATTCTGAGGGTTTAGAAAGTTTGTGACATGTTTTCCAATGTCCCCATAGATTCCAGCAGCCTTTGAAGGCACAGAGATCCATATGCACATGGCACTGCTTTGGGGATCACAGCTTTTTCTTCTATCAGTTAGACAGAGGAATGGTTCTGTGACTGTTAAAGTTCTGGAGATGTTGAATTAATGGCTACAGCACAGCAGGTCAAATGTATTTTAAGCATGAGTATTACATTCAGTGCAAGTTGCACTTGATCTATGTCTGTTGTTTCTAGCAGTAGAAAGCCACTTTGCACTATTCTTTATGGCAGTCTGTCCTTGTGAGCTAGTCATTATCTTCAAAGTATTTGAACAGAAAGAAATTCTTTTTTTTTTTTTTTTTTAATTCAACTAAAGTTTTGGGACCTACTTTGTTTCCAAAATATCTAACAGGAAGCATCTAACACTGATGAGTATAATATTTTGTTATACATATCACCTCAGCTAACACAACCCAGCTCTTTCTTTCACGATGAACAAAGTTGGAAAGAAGCTTTCAGCCCCTCCATAAAGTTTTTATATCATTTGCTCTCCCAGTCCATAAGCAAAACTTTTATTGAGTCTTAGAATGAGAGCATTTACTGAGCAATTTACATAATAATAAAAACTTCTCAAATGAAATTTAAAATGTAATTAAAGCGCAGACTAATTGAGTTAAATGCATTGTTGTGAAACGGCTATACATCATCATGCCATAAAGCCATCTATACAGCTAGCCTATGGAATGACCCCAATTCCATTCTCTTATGATTATATCTCTGAGTTTCATGCTAATGACTTGATTAAAAAGAAAGATAAAAAAGGTCATTTCTTCTGGGAAGATAAGCTTATGAATATCATTAAGGCATTTCTAGAATGCCAACACATTTTTCCAGATAATAAAGGAAATAAGAATTAGTCCTCTAAAAGAGAATCAAATGTTGGTAAGTGGAAGCTAAAAGCAAAACATGTGCTCAAGTCTTTATTGTACAGATTATCATTCACAAGACTGGCTATTCAGACATAGCAGAAAGCCTTTCACTTCTCACCTGTTCATAGGGAAGTAATAAACCAAATTTTTATGAGACATCTAGCAATTAATTTGCATTCAATTATAATTAAACATAAGTTATTAGATAATTCCATGGGGTTTGGAGAATCTTATGGATTTCTTGGTGTTTTTCTGAAAGACAGAGAAAACCTCTTAATGACTACTTTTATTTATATGTAATTAAGATACAAATAAATAGATAAAGAAACCAAAGCTTTCTACATTTATAGAGAGAGTTTCACTTAGGATTTGATCCATTCAAATACTTATCAATAGATTACAGAAGTATATTCTGGTAATAATAACTTTAATGGAAATGGTTATTTTTATTGTTTGCTAGATAGAAACCCTAATTAGAGAGAAACATCATGTGTGACTATACTACTGTATTCACCTGTAGCACCACCAACACAAGAAGGACATGGACCTGCTGGAGCAAGTCCAGAGAAGGGCCACAGAGCTGACCAGAGAGCTGGAGACTTCTACTATGAAGACAGGTGGAGAGACAAATAAAACATATGCATTAAAGTCGGAGGTGTCAATGTTTTGTATGTCAGAAAATAAGCCTCCTCTACCAAGAAGCTTGTGAATGGGCTTAGATCTCTGCCTTTTGAAACTTTTTATCTGAGGGTTGGATAGGTAGGAGTTGATCTAAAATTTCTATCTGAGAATTTTTTTGTATTCTTCAAACAGTGTCTATATATTTGACTTACTAACAGAAAATTCAGAAGTCTCCTTCCCCACCAGTGACTTTTCTGAAATAAATACCCTTGCATATACAGAGCTTCATAATCTAACTGTACCAATAAATGAAATACTGATGCTTAGTTTCCCAGTGGAGCTTCATGTTCCCTTTGCAGTCTTGCTGGAAGATTGCAAACCAAACAGTGACATTCAAAGTTCTGATGCCTGTTACTCAGCAATGGTGTCTGTTTGCTGAGGGCATGCACAAGTGAGGACACAAATGAGCTGCTGCTTAAACAATGTCTCAGGAGGATGCAGACTTATAAGAAACAAAATGAAATCAAATACTCTGAAGGAGGAAATTCCAGAGGCTGATAAAAAAAGGAAATAATGGCAAACCTTTTACATTTCCTCCTTTTTACATTCATTCACTTGCCAAATGACATGACTGGCTGCAGAATTTATCCTAGATTAAAGGAAATGAAAAACAAACCAACAAATGACTTCACAATGTACGTATTTTGTATATTTAAAAAAAAAAAAAAAAAAGAAGCTGAGGGTGGCAAAATATCTTCCATAAGCAAAAATGTGATAAAAAAAGGAAATAGAATATCATCATCGTCCTTCAAATATACCTGCACACATACCACAGCAGCCATCTGTCAAAATGATCTTGCTGTCAGCTAAGTCCAAGGATCCAACACAGTCTATTCAGCACAACACCAAGCTGTATGCAGACAGGATGTATGCTCTGAATCCCAGACTGTACTGATTTACCAACAATCGCAGGTGATTCCTAAGACCCAAAGACAGCACCACCCCAAATTCAGGGATGGAAAAGTAACCACTGCCCTGGATTAGCTTTCTATCAAGCAGTGGTGCTTTAATCTCTGTTGTTGAAACTATCTAATTAAGGATTAAGGGCCTTGTCAAAGGACATAAGAGCAGGAAGGAAAATGTACGACCGGCTCTGAACAGTCAAACCAAGCTTTTATAGAAAAAAGAGAGCTCCTTGAAAGAATTATGAAACTTGAATCATTTGAACTGGATGCACTAACTTTTCCCTGCTCTTCATGCTAGTGTCCTTGGTTAAGTATGTGTAACAAGCTCCCCCAAAATCAACAATGTAGATGCAGGAGTTGAATGCAAGGTTTGCTGATGATATAAAAATGGAAGATGCTTGACTCTTGAGGAATAGAAGGTTTCACAAAGAGATCTAGATAGGTTGGAACATTGGGCAATATTTAATGGGATAAAATTTAACATTGCCCGATGCTAGATTTTGCACCTAGGATGGAATAATGCTGGACACAAGTATAGATGGGAAAGACAGTTGGATTAGTTGGATTACAGCCAAGTCAACCACCAATGGTCCAGGCTGGAGAGAAAGAGGCCCTTCTAGGACATCATATATTATATCTATATTTCATATATAAAGGCAAACTACAAGACTTTGCTCCAGTGGTGACAGCTATATTTTAGTCATCTGGAATTTGGTAACCTTTCCAACAGACTTCATGCAAAATACTCAGAAAAAATATGTGTCAGGAGAGGAAATTGGTCTGTGACACTTGTCATCAAACCAGCTGACCTTTACTCCAATATTCCTTTCTTTGTATTCTTTTTTCTCTAAAAAAGAAAAACATACAGATTGTATGTATGCAGACAAAAACATACAGATTGTCTGTGTATGTATATGAATACATCCCTTCATACTTCACTGTAAAAAATATAAACAAAATTAGAGCATTCCAAAACAAGCATCATAAAATACTTTGAAATCAAAACATTTATAAAAAGGAAACAAACGTAATGAGTAACTGAGGATGTAAGGCAGTTGGGTGCTAGCATGCTTCTCAGTTTGAGAGAATCACTCTGAGCACATAATTAATGTAGTTTAAATTGTTACAATTCTACAGTAGATCTATGAACTTTATACCAGTCATAAGCGTTTTGCTTTTTCGCTTAAAAAAATATGGTGGACATATAGGCCTATATCCTATTAATGAATGAGATAAAAATACCTCTTCCTCATCATAACTGTAAATTCAGAACTACTGGTTTCTCTTTTTCTCGCTTTAACCACCACAAACACACAAAATGTCCTCTTCAGCAGGACAGTAAGACTAACTCCTTGTAAGCAGCTGTATTCAACAAAAATGTGCTGAAACAGGTACAGTATAAAGATTTTAGAAAAATATTTGCTACATACTTTACGAATTTTTGTTTTTTGAAATCTATTAGGTATTGACACTGACATGAGAAACTTAAACATAATGTACAGCAGTGTAAAGTTATGTTTTAAGCCAGTTTCCAAGAGCTTATCAAAGACACCTGTGCTGATGTAAGCAATCTAAATGACAAAGAAAACAGCATGTTTATGAATGCCAGAGATACTAATAAAGTAAGAGTACTATACATATCAAAAGGCAGGAAAATAAGTATTCTTAAATTATGTCTGCAGCAATGAAAAAGAAGAAGAATAATAAAGGTAGTTTAGAGCTCAAAAGATAAAGAAATAAAATGTAACACTGAAACATCCTAATAGGCTCCTTTAGACAATATAATCCACAACTAAGCATACCAGTGAAACTGCACAAGAGAGAAGGAGACAGAGAAAACAAAAGGCACAGTTTATGCTGTGATGCCACACCACAGCATAAACCCACCAGAATGATTCTGTTTTATAAACAAACAGTCATCACCTTTATAGAAAGAGAATTCATTTACTACTTGATAAGACCCTGACTGGTATTTTTTTCTTGATATTTAATTTTTTTTTCATGGCATAACCGCTTAGCTGCTATTGACCTCTTATTTCACTGTAAACATTTTTCCTTCCATCTTCTTGCTTCACCCTTCAAACTTCAGTGGACATCTATTACACTTTGGACCTTTCTATTCAAAGTGACAAAGATTGAATGATGTATGAAGTCTACAAGCCAGTTTTAATCAAAGAGCAATACCTGTTCCTGTCTTCAGAAAGAGGATGCTTGCTGTGTTCTTTTTAATTACCAATTCTGAACCTGTCAAATAACCAAGTTTGCCTTGCCAAGTTTTGATCTTTTAAACGCCTATCACTATTAATCCTATTTTCCTATACAAAATCACTCATACTAGTTTGTTTGCTGTTATTTGGCTCAATTCTAAGTCATCAGCAGTTACATGCACACTTAAGTAATACCACAGAAATTAATTTTTCTTTCTATCGGTATCTCTTTGGGAATGGAATTGAAAAAAGAATGAGGAAAACATAAAATTAATTCAATATATTTTATTCAGGATACGTCAAGGGAGAAAGAAGTTATAAGAAACTGCAGTTGTTATTAGTCTTTGAGGTTTGTTATTTATGGAGAAGAGGAACTGTGCTCAAGATAAAAAAGACTAAATGCATCTAAACCAACAAAAAAGCAGTAAGTGATGTGTGAATTCGAAGATCATTATACCACAGAGTAGTAGAGGTTGCAGATAATAAACGGAGGTCAGCACAAGCTCAGCTTTTATATGACCAAGGATGTAAAGAAATTATTGCTTACTTCATCTTTGTAACTCTCTGGCCCTGCAGCTTTATGTGCTCTTCCAATAGCCTCAAGGAATTAAATTTGTCAGCGTGTGTATGTATATGGACATACATAAAACTTCTATGGAACAGTGATGAGAAACTGCAAATGTACTGATGACGAAAGAGGTGGCACATTGGACTGCAAACTGCACAGTGCACGTGGGTCCTTAAGCTTAAAAGTAAAATAAAGAAAAAAGCACCCAACTGCCTTTTTTTAATTCCTGACATGTACTGGCTTCAGCAACAATTTTTATCTTAGATTTGCCTTTGGACTTCTCCTTCCCTGCAGTATTTGGGAACTTGTTGGATATGCAAGATTCATTTTAAACGAAAAATGTTCAAAAGAACATTTAGTGTTGATGCTGATCTTAGCAATCTGTCCTGAAGATCATTTGAAATATTTATTTCCTTATACAAAACACAAAAATCTGTATAGTTTTGTATACCATAGCTGATAGGACAGAAAAAATAGTAACAAGAAAATTGACTTTCAGCAAGTACAGTTTTTAAAATATATGTGTGTGGAAAGAAATTTAAGAAAGCCATGTACAGCTGGGAGAAGAAATCTTTCTATCTTAGAACTGGCCAGTATGGTACATTTCTGCAGTACATAACAGAGTTTCAGCTTGTTTAGTCGTCTTCTTAATTTGGGTAATGTATATCTCTACATTAATCTTTTTGAGACTATGAAAATTTTTTCAAATATTTTAATTACTATCAAATAAAGCTTTGTCAACTATCCTAGACCAAATCAAGAGCAACAAATTTAATTTCTTAGAAAATGTTTAAATTCAAGGTTTGGTTTGGTTTTTTTTTTTTACTGATTTACAAAATATTTCCTTAAATTAAAGTTTCTTTTCATCAGCAGCAACAAGTTATAATCTGGCAACTTCTAAATTGCATGTTAGCAGGGAGTAGGTACACTGCTAGAAGATTTATTGATAAATTATACCACATATAGAATCATAAAATATTTTCTTTGCTTTCCTTCCTCTAGCTAGCTTATAATTTGGCTTATTTAAAAACATGGCACACATTGCAAAAGCTGTGTTTGGTATATTTTACTAGATTCTTCCACCTACAATGTGTCAAACTACTCTGTCATTATTCATGCCTCTGATCATTATTCAGATTTATTAGTCACAGAGTAGTTGTCCTCAATTTACTGTATCAAGACTCAACACTGACTACTCCTAATGCTGGCTTGGCCTTTGCCTTTCATCTTTTTTCATCTCTTAGTTTCATTAGACTCCTCTTAGATGATTCCTTTGCTTCCAAGACTTCCTTACCAATAAAAAAAAAAAATTATAAAATATAAATGATGCCTATGAATATCAAATTACAAATCTTCATTCCTTTAGCCACCTAGGTCAGACAGCAGTAAAATCTTCCTGCACCTGAAAACAATGCCTACTGTCATAACCTACAGCAATCTTATCCTCAGAATACGGCTGAGTTTGATCAGATTCATCCCCTGACTTTCCCATACTCTTAAACACCTTCAATGCACTTACAGGTGGATGTCATTTAGAAGTCCAGCCTCTCTCACACTTTCTCAAATGGAGATTCCCCTTTGATACCCTCCTTGAGATGTTCCAAGGCCTGCACCAGGGATTTTGCTATCTGGACGCATATACCCTGTAGATGGTTCAGCAGGTCTCCTAATCCATCATAGTGCCCCCCAGACCCTTCCAATGGTAGCACTTCCATTATACCCTGAAGTGTCAGAAAAATACAGAAGTTTTCCTGATGTACACACACTATACTCTCTTAAAATAACCCAGACAACCAAAAGCTCCCCTATCCCACCCGACAGGGGAAGACAAACATGGCACAACTGTATTTTTCATGGGTCTGCAAAAAGCAAAATCTATGCAGTTAGCTTCATGTTCTCACCAAAATTGTCACTACCAGCAGAAATTTCTCCTTACTGTATTATAGCTATTGTTCCATTTGAAGTATTCTTTCTTTAATAAGCCTCTGATCTTTTCTAAGCCCACAAGTTTCAACAGAAAATTTCAAGCCTGAAGCTTCCAGAGACTTTGCCAGTCTGAAGAAAACATTGTTCAAAGTTAGTCGGCGTGTTAGGGTAGTCTAGCTTATACTCATTTTTCTTCAATGTGTTCTCTATGTCCACAGTGAAATCCATCCCTGTAAGTGTGAGAATACCACTTTTCTTGTCCACAATTTGCAGGGATAAATCACCTCAGTCTTGACTAAATGTGGAATGTCACCATATATACAGAATGCAGTGCAGTATGCTTGCCTAAGTGCTTTCATCAAGGGCAGCACAGGCAGAAATCCTAAATAAGCTCTGCTTATGTGCTGTGTAGTCACAAAGCATATTTACAGTAAGTCTGATGCAGCTAGGAAACATACAATTTACTATGTACAAATGTCGTGATTTAAGCCCAGCTGGTAACTCAGAACCATGCATTAGCTCACTCACTCCCCCCTTCAGTATATATATTGGGCATGACCTCCTGTGGTATGGAATACCCCTTTGGCTAGCTTGGGTCAGGTGTCCTGTCTCTGCTTCCTCCCACATTCCCCTCCCTGGCAGAGCATGAGACTCAGAAAGTCCTTGGTCAGAGTAAACATCACTCAGCAGCAACTAAAACCATTGGTGTTATCAGCGCTATTCCCAGGCTGAAAGTCAAAAACACAGCATTGCACCAGCTACTAAGAAGGAGAAAAATGACTGCTACTGCTGAACCCAGACCAGTAAGCTATAGAGTTTACTCTCTTCATAGAAACATAGAATGGTTTGGGCTGGAAGGAACCTTAAAGATCCTCTAGCTCTAACCTCCCTGCCATGGGTAGGGACAACTTCCACTAGACCAGCTTGCTCAAAGCCAAATCTAGTCTGGCCTTGAACACTGAAAGGGGCAGAGCATCCGCAGCTTCTCTGGGCAACCTGTTCCAGTGCCTAACCACACTCATATGCCATGAAGCAGGAAAATCTTCCTACAGTGGACATTTTAAAAGCCATTCTGACTACTTTGTTATATATCTTGGTTCAAATTGATGCTATTTTTGAAATCCAACCTGTGGTATTAATTTTTACTGATTCTGTCTCTCAAAGTTTAAAATACTTTTTTTTTTTTTTTACCCCCTCAAAAATCATTCAAAAGTGCAATGGTATTTCTGTTAAGAGACTGTAGCATTTATATGATACAAGCAGACTTTACTATGACACAAATTGTATGTCATCCTCCAAGCCACTATTCCTCCCTGTGGATCATTCCCCTAAATTAAAATTAACACAATCCAAATCCAATATCTAATATAGTGCTTTGAAAATTAATAATGGAATCTTATTTTGCAGTATCAAGACGTACCGACACTTCAAAGCCAAATTTCCATAAATCAACCCTGCTTTTAATGAGTCCTAAGGAGAGGTTACCAAACCTCCAGTTCTGTACGTGCATTTCTGAAATACCAACTTTATTAGACTCCCATTTGTAATTACTATTTTTCACACCTCCAAACCTAAACTTGGAATAGTTGTTAAAAATACCATTTCATATAGAAATACATAGAAATCTTAAATTTTCATGTGGCTATTTCCATGTATTTAAACCCTACAGTGTTGCACTCATCTGCATGCATTTCTTCACATGCAAAAATAACACATATAAACATGACATTTATTGCAAGTAAATAAGACTATTAATACTGAAATACTGTATAAGACTATATACTATATAAGAATAAAATACCAAGAACTTAGCCAAAGTAATTCAAAGCTGGAAATATAAATTGTTTGGTGACATCTATTCACTGTTTTTCAGCCTTTGAAGTTTTCTCTGAAGTGCTAAAATAGTCAGAATCAAAAAAGCTACAGCTTGAAATACTTCAAGGGAGCTGTGCAAAATAATTGCACAGCTAATAGAAGCATAATCATCTCAGCAGGAATTAAATAAGGCAAATACAACTGCTGAGTTGTTTTTCAATATTATTAATTTCAAAGCGTATCTTGCACATGCTGGCATATTTAGGGAAAGCAAGGCAACTTCAGATCACAAAAGTATATGTCTTAAGAGCTTTCCTCTGATGATGCAGCACACAATGAGAAACCTTTGAAACAAGCTTAATCCAAACATTTAAAGTACATCTAAAAGACAAATCTAAATCCCATATATTCCATACTTCAACTAACTTCACTTAAAAGTGTGTTACAAGTTCGACTATAGAACAAATACATAGAAAGAATTAAACCATCAGCTACACAAACTCTGCAATCTCTTTCCTTCTCTTATTTTTTGCTATTAAAATAAAATAGAAACAATGAATAATAAATTTAATGTTTAGTAATTATATCCTTATTTTGTGAAAAAGAAAGTTCGAGAAAGACAAGGAACTACTGGAGAGGATCCAGTGGAGGGCTATGAAGATGGTTAGGGGACTGGAGGATCTCTCATGAGGAAAGTTTGAGAGAGCTGGACCTGTTTAGCCTGGGAAAGAAAGAACTGAGAGGTGATCTTAGCAATGCATGCAAACGTCTTAAGAGCAGATGTCAAAAGGATGAGGGCAGACTCTTTTCAGTGCTGCATACACACAGTGTAAGGGGCAACAAGAGCAAACTGAAACACAGGAAATTCCATCTGAATTTGAGGAAAATCTTTGAGTAGATGGTGATAGAGCACTGGAACAGGCTGCCCAGAGCGGTTGTGGAGTCTCCTTCTCTGGAGATATTCAGAATCCACCTGTGCAGCCTGCTGTAAGTGAAAATCGATGGTAGCCATGGGTTCCTTTCAAACCCAACCATCCTGTGATTCTGCGAAGACCGTATTGTAGAGCAGGTGTGCATAAAAAACAAAAAAAAGTGAAAGGGCAACAAAGAGCAAAAATGAAGCTTAGATATCACACATACCAAAACTGGGGGGGGGGGGGGGGGGGGAGAACCAAAACCACCCCCCCCCACACCACGAACAACAGTAA
>JBCJKH010006927.1:29938-44901 GCA_039877255.1 Loriculus beryllinus | reverse complement strand
CCCCCCCCCCCCCCCCCCCCCCCCCCCCCCCCCCCCCCCCCCCCCCCCCCCCCCCCCCCCCCACAACCAAAACCAATCCCCCATACACAATGAACAACAGTATACTGTGATATAGATTTACTGTTTTTACATTAAGAAAACTCTAAATGATTGGGTTAAAAGGTGCCACGTAACCACAAATTTTTAAAATCTGACAGCAATAACTACATTAGCACTCCAGATATCAGCATCCAGTCTGAAATGGATGGCAGACAGGATATTTCTTTAAATGTTCTTAGAACATCTCTGAAATACCAGGTCTTATGCAGCCTGTCCAGGCTTGAATACATATGTGTGTGTCCCAGTTTTGGTTGAGCTCTTTTTCTTCATAGTAGCTCGTACAGTGCTGAGTTTTGGCTTTAGTCTGAGAATAATGTTGATAGCACACTGATGTATTCAGTTGTTGCTAAGTAGTGTTTATACTAAGTCAAGGGCTTTCAGCTTCTCATGCCCTGCCAGCAAGAAGGCTGGCCGTGGGAAGCCGTGAGAGAGCAGAGACAGGACACCTGACCCAAACTAGCCAAAGGGATATTCCACACCACAGCACAGTATATAAACGTGAGAATTACCCAGAAGGGACTAATCGCTGTGCTGGTTGGGCTGGGTATCAGTCAGCATGTGGTGAGCAATTGTGTTGAGCATTACCTGCTTTTTCTTGAGTTTTGTTTCTCTTTTTGTTATCTCCCTTTTCATTATAATTAGTATTATTGTCATATTTCACTTTAGTTAGTAAACTGTTCTTATTTGACCCCTTGGGTTTTACCTTTTTCTGATCCTTCTCTCCAGGTATAGTTGTAGGGTGTGTGAGCAAGCAGCTGCATGGTACTTGGTTGACAGCTGGGCTTAAACAATGACAATGTGGCACTAATGTAATGCTCTAATCTGGTTTTACTTGTCATCAGCCTGCAACCATTCCATCGTTCTTACTCAATCAAGATGCCAATATATACACATTTATATGATTAAGAAATGTTACTTGATTAATGGAGACTGTTTTACATGTCACATTCAAATGAAATAGAAGATGAAATAGCCTGCTTGGCAAAGCAAAGAGAATATTTTCTGATCACAGATTCTTCTACAGCCTGGCTTTCTGATTGGCATTCACCAACTCAGACTGCCAGAAAACCCTTTATAAAAATTTCTGAGGCTCAGTGAACTTTCGCCAGTTTCAAGATAAGGTTTTTCTGGAGCCCTGCCTTGTTTCCTAGCAAATTGCACACAAAGACAAATCCCCTCTTTCTAGGAACTGCAGCCCTGCTAGGACATCCTGTCTGCTACATCCAAGTCATCTCAGTGTAAGCAGGACAAACTGAATACAAATTAAAGTCACTGGTTTTCTTCTAGAACTGAAAGCTCTAGAAGTTGGTTGCTAGTCCTGATGACTAGCTAGTCCCGGCAACTCCTAGAGATTTTTGAAAGCGAGTAGAAAAAACATAAACTCTACAATGTGCCTAATTTCAAGCTAATGTACAATATTTTTCATTCTGGTATGATTTGTGCTAATACCAAGTTGAAGCTTTTCTTTGTGAATTGGAAATTCTGCTTTTTTTTGCCAAATCTTGAGGCACAGCCGTATGAAATGTATATCCATCCAGGGTTGGCCAGGGTGGGAGGTGGCTGGGTTTTCTTCCTTCCCCTGTTCCTTTGTCTCCAGCTCCCCTTTTCTAACCAGTGTATTCTGAGATATGAGAAAGCAAAGAACATAAGGAACATGTTTTTTCATAGTGTAAGTTCTATAAAGGCTGTTCATTCTTTGTAAACTTACAAAATCACATTTATATGGAAATGCTTTACCAAAGTTAATGTCATGATATCCTTGACAAAATTCAGCTTACAGCTGATGCAAAATAAAACCCCTTCCACGAGCTCATTAGATTTCCTTCCAGATTAAACTTGGAAAAAGAGATACATCTTAACAGAAATGTTTTAGAGCCATTTTTAGAGTTATAAAGTCTTATTTATAATCCATCTACTACTGTTTGCTTTCTTCTGCCCACTGAGACTGGTGAATTAACCAAAATTTCAAATGAAAGCTAAAGAGCTCTAAAACTTAGTTTAGCTCTACCTATCAAGGTATGACTGGAAAACAGGAGTGTAACACAGTTTTTAATGGAAGTGCCTTTATTGAAAACACTATATGTATTTTGTTAAAAAAAGCACTTGACATACAAATGACAGATGGCAAAGCCTATAGTGTATCACTTACAGATACAACCAAACAAAACTTTTAAAGAACTCAGAGTAGGAGTGACCCAAATAGCCTGGTATCAGCTGAGCAAACACAAATCAATAGAAGCTTTGCAACACAGATCAGTAGCAAGTGGTGAGATATTTGTAAGTGGCCTTGATTCACATCCATAAATTGAAACTGGCTGGCCCTTTCCAAATGCCATCAGAGTCACAGAGGCATGTCAATTCCCTGACACTTGCCACCAGCTATAACTGACCAGAGCACCAACAGTGGCAGGATCCCATAACTGAGGGCATGCTAAGTCTGCTATTAGGCTGGTGCTGTATTTTCTAATTAATTAAAGACATACCTGCAACTCCCCAACAGCTGAATGGTGCTGTGGGAGGCAGAAGAAAAGGAGGATAATGAGACCAGAAGTACTGCAAACAAATAATGAAAGAGTTGTACCTCCCCTGTCTCATGTGACACAGAAGTAATGAATGTGCTTTATGATAGTACCATTTTTAATAATATTTCAATTGTCCTTCATTTAATTTGCTTTTACTACATTCTTAATGTGAGCATACGGATAAGTATGCATTAATGCATGCGTACATAGCCAGTAAACTCTCGTTTAAAAGGAAAAAAGGAGTTTTTGCCATATTCAGGATTTAATTTAGCTCTGTTTCTGGCCTTGTGTTTGCCCCTGGTACTTACAGTTCATGGAAAACAGGCAGCTTATATAGGCCAGAAATGCTTTATTTTTACCCCCCAAAAAAGGAGAGTTGGCATTTGATAGCAAACCTAACTTAAACTAACATGTGCTCAGAACAATGAAATGAACACACATTTTCAGTAAAGTCTATGTGGAACACAAATTCCACAAATCTTGAGTCTGAAGGCCATAGCCTTTAGAAAAAAGAACATCTAATACCAAATTAAGAACCTGCAATAACAAACAGCTAAGGTCTAGCAGATCTCAGAACAGAAAACAGATTTCAAAAGAAGGAACCTATTTTTATAACTAAGAAACAAGATTTCTCAGTGGACAGAGGAGCAGATTCTGGTTGCTGTTTAAGATAAATATAAACATATTTCCCACTGTGGAATTTCCCTTAGTATGTACTTTATAAAAAATAATGAAAAAAGTAAGCAAGAGAGAATGCTAATGCTATCTTTTCAGATTACTCTATCCTTGCTCCTTTAGTATTGGTGTCTCTAAAAGAACACTAAAGTTATTCTGTAATTCTGCAACTCTACCTTAAATTCAGACAGTATTTAGGTCTTATCAAAACTGGTAAAGCAAATAACTTTTTCCAGCACCAGAGATGCCACAGGAGTAGTAAACAGACAAGATTACAACTTGCCATTTCCATAACCAGGACTAGAGAGGTGGAGCAGAACCACCAAACTCTAAGGCTATAACCAAGCCTGTAATGAAGATAAAAATATAAATATTTAATAGAAGAGATGCTAATTTCAGATTAAAGAATTGTAAATATATAAAATGATTAAAAGTCAGGCATATCTTTCTTTTTGTAAATGTCATTTCACAAGCCATTCCAAAGGGGTATTCTGCCTCCCCTTTTACGTGAACTGCCCCTCTACTCCCAGATTCCAGTTTGGAATCTCTAGAGCAATTATAAATTCAAAAAAAAAAAAAATTACAAAAATTAACTAGAGCAATAAGGATGCTCTAGTTATATTTTATATATTCGATACTATGTCGTCAACTAATGCAGCTTCCTGGAAGAATGGACATAAGAGAAGTTTTGCAATAGCAGCCTTGCTAGTCCAAAGGGAAGGAACAGAAACACATGACCGATGGCAAAATTAGAGTGAATGTATTTGGAAAATATTTCTTGAGAACAAAATTGCATATCACCCTAATGTTGAAGGAAAAGTCATTTATTTAGAGTCTATAAGACACACCCAAACCAAAGCAGCTTGTCTTTATGTAAAAGATACCCTCAAAAGATGTCAAGGGCCAGTGATTCACTAAATGCTAAAGAAATTAGACTCTTAAATGGCAAACATTTCTCTTTTTCCCTCTGTCTCTTTAAAATCAAAATGATTACTAATTGTCAACAATTATTTACTTTTGCCTCCAACAAATAAGAAAACCCTGTAGATTAACTATATTAAATAATTTTAAATCAGATAATTAGAGTACTTACACTAAAAATCTTACTCTGCTTTTTCTCTGCTGCATTATCATTGTTTTTATTCAGACACATGCTGTCCCTGAAGTGCTCAGAGTTGCCATTTTGTGGTTTTGCACATCAATTCCTTTTAGTTAAAAATTTTAATTTGCAGACCCTAGAACCAGCCCACATATATGACACCCCCTCAACATTACAAAAATTAGGAAATGCACGATTTTAAGAAAATATATACATATATATATTGAAATGGTAATATAACAGTGAAAATGCTCAGTGTTACTTCCTTTGTGAAACAGCACTGTTGCTATGGCAATTTTCAAATCTAGTGGTTTCATGAGAAAGCTCTTTATTTGAAGACCCTGAATACTTTATCCACCTTCCTACTTATATGCTCAATTACACTTTAGAAACAGTATATGAAATGCTTAGTTCTATTTCTACAACTTTTAGTCCATTCTCTAAGTAGATGTTTCATAATATTTAGCTCCATATTCTAAGACTATGGGTAGCAAAAATCAAGTTCCATTTTTTTCTTCTCCTGAAAATCAGTTGATACTGTTTTGACAACATTTAGACATTCTATCAACTCTTCTACATGGAAATAAACATGAAGTAAATTGATTTGTACTATGAAAATGGAAACATTAATGTATTGATAGAAAAATATGTATGTTACTAACAACAACAAAGAATATACATGTTAAAATCTCCCTTGCAATGTTATTACAATTTAATAGACCAAAGTGAGTATCTCACCATAAAGGTATTCTAAAAGACAGCTAATCATTATTAATTTGTTGATAATTGACTGCAATAACACTAATGCAAAAAGCTTTGCTTCAATCAAATGTATACACAATAAATAGTTCAATAGGAATTCCACTGTGATACAGTGTTAATTAATATCCACTTGTAAAGAGTTACAGGTTTCCAATAGCCTGTGCGCTAGTTATCCTCTACAGGAAGTGCAAAATCTTTCTTAATTTCAATAATATTCATTATAACAACATTGCAAAATACTGTATGCTTCTACTGTGATATATTTGGTAACTTCAGGCCAGCCAGCAAAGAATGATACCATGCCAAAAGGTCCTAGCATTGAACTGTGGAGAGTCATAGAGGGTTTGTCTGATGGATTACCAAAACCACCTTGCATCATTTTGCCATGTGCCGAAGACATGCAGTTTCTTCTTGGAAATTAAAAAAATCACAGAATCACAAACTGGTTTGGGTTGGAAAGGACCTTTGAAGACCATCTAGTCCAACCCGCAAATGAAAATGCCTCAATCTATTCTTTCCTATCCTGCAAAAGTGTAGCAAGAAAATAAGAATATTTAATCGGACATATGAAAAAGGTATGCCTTATAGTACTATTTTTATAACACCAGTTTCAAATCTGACAGTGTAAACATAGGCACTCAGTCAGATTCTAATTGAAATTAAGAAACCACAAATGAGTCACAAGTCACAGAGGCCAAAATCCACATTAGAACAACTCAGAGCAGAATCACTTTTGTAAAAGCAATTTCTTTACATTCAGTTTAAGGTGAAAAAACCCTACTTCTCACACATAAGTTTCATGACTTTTTTCTATTAGGTCTGACGCAATTGCTCTGAAGAGTCAAATTTTCCCAGAGGTTTATAAAGCAGAAATTTCAGAATGCAGTATTATAGGTATACTAAATACATGACCAGTACACACAGAAAGGATTTCTGAAATATACTTTTAAAAGTTCTGCTTATTGCTGTCTCTGCTTTGGAATTCAGAAGTGAGTAAAAAGCAGCATATAGGGATATTGCTTGCAGCTATCAACCTGAAGAAATAGATTGAAAATCCAGAAAACAGTAGGCTCTTTTTTCTTTATATACTTTCAAATCTATAATTTTGAATTGTCTAGTTATTTACTGTACTATAGTGCACTTAAAACCAGCATTTGTATTCTAGACTGAGAATTTATTTGAGTGATGTTTTTATTATGAAAAAATAACTGTTCCTATTGAAGACAACTCATACCCTGGCAACTCCAGAGAAGCACTTACCAACACAACTGCAATTGGTGTTCATGTTAGTTTTACTTATGCACAGTATTTTGGTATGGAAAAGTGATTTGAATCAAAATTTGACTGAAATGGCAGCTGTTGTATCATTGCTACGTTAGAGACAGGTTAATAACTTTACATAGAAATTCATGCATATTTCTATAACTACACAAACCTATTTTACGTTCAGAAAATCACAGCTGACGTGCTGTTTTTCATGTCTTCTTTTATTTTATTTTTTTTTAGGTAGATTCAGCATAAAAAACATTGGCTTTCCAGTTATTACAAAAAGATTAAGTGCTACAGACAGATGGTAAGAATTCATCCAGCTATTTATTTGTATCTCCAACCACCCATCTGCTTTCCCTTGCTTTTATGTGTCCTAACTTTTATGTATTCCATCTTCATACACCTGCTTCACTCCTCCTTAGTTCTCTCTAACTTTTGGAAAAACACATAAATAAGGTGATATTAAACACTACTCTTGGTCTGTTGTGACTTCTTCCTTTCATTTAAAACACATTCTGCGACATTCAAGAAGACTCTTGTTCTCTAAATAAGACTTCTGAGTGTCTGAATACTAAATTATTGAAACCTTAGAAGTACAGTATCACACTGATTGACGAAGACATTTATGATTCAGAACTATGCCATCTTTTAGTTTCATAACATCACAAAGTCATAAACTAGTAACATACTGTATACGTCATAAAATTATATTTCACTATAATATGCACATCAAGAAATAATACCTTATTTCCTAAAAACAAATCACTAATAAAAAAGCCAAAATGATTCAACATGTTCCTATTAAAACAACATTAAAATTAATTCATTGCTCAGAAAATTTCAAATTTTAAAAGATTAATTCCTATCAAAGGAAGTAAACCAGCTATAAAACAACCTTATTAAGTATGTAGATGTCAAAATATGAATCTTTATATTCATCTAAGCCTAGCATTAAAGACAATGAGCTTTACATGCTTTCAGAATCAATTTTCTAAGATAATACTAATTCTATATCGTGTATTTTTGATGCATGTTCTAGCAGTTCATCTTATGATATTTTATCTGATTAGCTTAAACCATAAGACATAAGACACTAACATGTTCATTGTGTTTTATTATGTTTTTTAATAATCCTGAGTTGGCTAGGGTAATCCAGCAAAAAAGCCTCAGGAATCATGTTGAACAGCTTACATAGACCACATGCAGCAATCCCATGCAAATTTGATCTCCATTAGAACCAATTTCCTCACTGCTTGAAAAGAAGTTATTCCTACTATGCTAGCTCTTCATCCTCTTATCATAACAATTTTCCTGCCATATTAATGACAAATGTGTCATAATTGTCTCTCTTCACCCTCATTTGGAACAGCTCTTAATCTAATTGCATCTCTAGATTCATACGAAAACAGTCAATCATGGTAAAGACTTGTCTGACTACAAAACCAGTAATGATTCAAACGTTTAAGACTATCACTACCTCTGTAATTCACAGATTTGGGACAGCAACGTCAGTATGATACAAAACACTGAAACACCTTCTGGACAGCAAGAGAAGTTTGTAACTTCCTGTTTCCTTGGTTCTGTCAACTTTGCCAGCAGATTAATATGAAAATAACTGCTGACATCTGGTTCAAGCCTGGGCTCCACTTCATCTCAGTAATGTCAGAAGACTAATTTAGAGGTTTGGGAACATCAATTTGTTCTGTTTCTCCTCCTCACCTTGCAGCCCAAGCATATTCTTTAAAATAGTAATACAATTGATTAGTATGATAGTTTGGGAACGTAATGTAGAATGAATTTTTAAAAAATCCAGTCTCAGAACTGCCAAATTCTTTTCACACAAGCAACAGTTTAGCTTAAGCCCAAAAAACTCCAGTCCTATTCTTCAAACCTTCTGAAGCACATACAGAGAAAACCAAAAGTATGGCTTCTTTACAGAATATTGAGTGCTAAGTGTTTTATAACAGAATTTTCAAAAGTACAGCTTAGAGCAAAGCTGTCAAGAGCACAAGGTTATACAGTGGTTATACCCACTGTAGATAAACAGAATCTTACCTGAGTGCATTCTGAACTTGAAGGTTGAAGCTTAAAATATCCCAATCTTTAAAAAAAATTAACACATTTTTCATTTGAAAGGACATATTTAGACTCTCATGCATCTTTTCTTTCTTCTGCAACACTGCTGCATCTATTATCTATGCTAACATGAATATAGCAGATATTCTCCCTAACCCCCAGATGCTGATGCACTAGCAGCAGCAAAACAACTATACAAAAAACAGAGTAATATCAGCTACTCATATAACATATTTATAACAAGTATACATATCCCTACATATGCACTAGTTTGCTTTTATAGTACTAATGTACTCTGATAATACCTACATCATCTTCAACAAAATACTAATACTACATAAGATTTTGAAATGTGTTTCACAAATGGTTTTTTTCATTGAATGGTACAATAGGTAGGGTAAAATTTAAGGAAAAAAAAAAGACAAAAAATAGAAAATTAAGTATTACTCATACAGTTGCTTTAACTCAAAATAGGTGCTCTAAGTGCAGCACAAAAGAAAACGGCACAGTATTTCTCTGTGGTTTCAGAACCATGCTCATCTGGCAGACACCATAGAGACTGAGGCATCTTGGACCCTGGTGACTCACAGAAATAGCATTCCAGTTCAGTACCCACCCTCCAGCATTACTATCAAAACCAGAGATGAAACTTTAACAGCTGTAGACACCGACAAGCAAGGTGTTCAAGGACAAACTGTGTGCAAGGACAAACTGTACCAGTAGCACACAGCGGATATCACAAAAAGAAACAGGTGGGTGACTCTGTTAAGTGGCACTAAGACATCTGTCTACATCCCAGCCAGACAAGCAGTCATGAGAGGTATGCTGCCTCTTGGGAGCTAAGGTCCAAGGTGTTGGTGAGAGGGTGCCACAACTTGTCAAAAGTACAGACTACTGTCCATTACTACTTTCATTGGGGCACAAATGATACCATGTGCCAGAACCTGGGCAGAGTCAAGGAAGATTATAAAGCCCTAGGGATGTAAGCGAAAAATATTGGTGTCCAAGTTATTTTTCTGTCATTTTTACCCAGTTAGAGGAAAGGTTGCAACCAAAAATAGACATATAATGCAAATCAACTTCTGGCTTCATGGCTGGGGCTTTCTTGAGGGTTTTGGCTTTTACGGCGACTGGACATTCTTTGATATCTATAGCCTGTTAGGGAAGGATGAGACCCACCTCTCTATAGAAGAGACTGGGGAATCTTTGGCAGAAGGCTGACCAACTTGATGAAGTGGCTTTAAACTGAAGGACTCTGGAACAGATCCAAAGTGGACAACACTTGCGCTATTACAAACAACTGGGGAATAAGGCAGGCCAGCCAGATTGATGACAAATGTTCTTTAGCTGCCTCCCAGTATGAGATCCAGAACACCAAAAAGTTTATAACTGGAAAGTTATTGTATCATAGGAATAAATGCAACGTGGTGAAACAATTAGTATGACTGGATGACCATGATGGATGTCTATAAGCTGTTTTGTAAAGAAAGGCAGGGAAGAAGAGGAGGAGCTGTATTCCATGTTAAGAGCAGCCTTAAATGTATAGAAGTCACAGCAATTACGGAAGCCATATAGAATGCATCTGGGTCAAGATAAGAGGGGTCATCTCCAAGTAAAATCTTACAGTAGGTATCTGCTACTGATTGTCTACTGACTATAAGACCAATGGAGCAGTATTTGGATCACTTAAGCAAGCTTTGGGTCAACAGAACATGGTTCTTATGAGTGATGTCAGCCAATCAGACATTTGTTGCAAGTTGCTCACAATGTTATCCAGTAAGCTCCTGGAATGCATAAAGGACTGCTTTCTCACACAAATGTTAGATGTGCCAATCAGGAACGAGGCACTGCTGGACTTACTAGTTACAAACGAAGAAAACTTGCTTTGTAATATCTTGGTTAGAGATAGTCTTGGCTGCAGTGATCACATTGTGGAGTTTGGGATCCAGCAGTAATAATTATCCTGTATGGTATAACATCTCTTTAATTTAGGGCCTTATCTGAGAGAGTACTGAGGAATAAGGTTGGAACAATTCAATCTTGAAACTAAATCAGATGATAATTGCAAAGGGATGGAACTGAGATATCTCTAAAGCAGAAGGAATGTTGTTAGCACCCCAGGCAACAAATTGCTGCATAGAAACTCTCCCATACTGGCCATATTAAGACCAAAATGTAAAACTAAGAACCAAAATGCAACAAAAGCTGCTCTTAGCAGGTAGTACAAAATGTCAGCTATTTTACAAAGACTGACAATAATATCAGCATCTCTCTGGTAACAGAGTTATTTTCTACCTACCTGACACACCACAGATTCAAGGTAAAATACTCCACTATGCTTACAGTCAACCTACACCGTATGCATAGCATATCCTGATTTCAAATTACTGACACCTTCAAATTACTGGCATCTCTAGCTGGTGCATACATGAACCTAACTGCATTTGCTTTTCACTTAATTACCACAACAGTTGAGATGTGAGTGGCTTCAATTCCAGTCAGCTGTCTTCCCAAGCCTCTCACAGAATTGAATTTTCAAAGAATCCAGCCTGTGCCTTCTTTTTTTCTACTGTTTTTTGAAGTTCTGAGCTCGTCTGTTTTGTATAATGTAACTGCAATAATACTGCCTCCGAGTTAGCTCTGCAATAATTCACTCTTGGTACAGTAATAATTGAGTAAACAGAAATTTCTACCAGAGGCATTCATTTCTATTATTTATTGCAATATTTTTTTTCATGATTTAATGAGAAATATTTCAAAAGCAACATTTTTATCCTTTCATGTTAAATTAATTTACAGTGCTATAAGCCATAATGAAAACAGAGAAATCAGCAGCAAAACAGCATGTTAATAAAGATAGATTTCTGCAAAGTTTTTTAACTAAACTCATAATTTTTTTTTTCTCTGTCAGGTCTGGCTTGTGTCTATTTGTTCCCAAGTACTCAGACATACAGTGAAATTATATAGCAGTGAAAAAGCAGAATCATAGAGGTCAGAAGGGACCTCAAGGATCCTCTGGTCCAAACTTTGTTTGCAAAGCATTACCTAGATTAGATGTCCCATAAACTAAATCAAAACAAGGAAATTGGGGATAAATATGTTTTTTAACTTAAGAAAGCCCAATTAACATTAATATATTTTATTCTAAATATCCACCCCTATCTAGCATGGCAAACACTAACCTTCAGACTGGTGTTGTAAAGATCTTATATAAAATTGTATCCAAAAAAATGAAGTAAATCAATCTCAATAATGAAATAAAATAATGAAAAAAAACCCAAAATAGAATCATACCTTCCTCTTCTTTTCCTCCATCTCAGTCCAACACCTGTTTCAGAGTCTCTATACTTAGCCAAATACAATAGATATTGACGATCTGTGAAATTCTATTGTTATCAACAGGACTTGATTCTGCCAGGATTAGCCTTAGGGAATTCGAAGCTATTGAAATGTAAGTGCAGCTGCATATTTGCTCTAAAGACAACATGGGGCATTTCTTTTTTCATTCCCTGATAACAGAGCTGGTTTAAAACTGGACAATGGTCCTGTTTTTACCTGAGGCAGCATGCAGCCCAGCAACACCTGGATGAAAAAAATGTAAGTTGGATATCTAAGGGGAAACACAAGATAATGAAATAACACCCTTTCAAGCAACAACTGCCATTGCGGAAGTAACATTTCTTGGCACTATTTTTCAGATGGTGTCAACCTTCCATAGTATTATTCCATGCCCCACAAAGTGAAGGGTTAAAATAACATGGCTGCTGTTATTTTTTAAAGTCAATCAAAAAGCTGGGATTTAAACAGTGTTGCAACTCTTACCCAGAAGGTATGGAATGACAATACCTAATACAACTAAAAAGAAGAGATCTGTTGAGGTGAATGTACTGTTGTGCCTGTAATAGGTGTATCATAAGTGAGAACAGGTTTATTTCATAGCTTTGATCTGGCAGCTTCCAGCAGGTTTCCAGTTTATGGAAAGAAAGGATTTGCTACTTCATTTATAGATCAGTGAGATACACTTTGATATAAACAGTACAAAAAATAGCAGGACAATTGTAAGCTTTCCCCAACAAAAGACCTTTGAATTTCAATGCTCTTTTGCATTTTGAACTTATGGCTAGTTATCTTGCTGTTCTTTTTGCCTGAACTATGGAGTAGTTTAATAAAAACAGTCATTAAAATTGTGTTCAACAGAACAGGCTGAGGTAAAGATTAACATTAAGTAGGTTTAATATAGTAGACAATTTATGGTATTTCTAGAGAGGATATAATTTATATCTTTAATCTGCTTACTTACTAGTTAAATCTCACATTTGCTCCATTGACAATGGCCCCCTAAAAAGCTGTAGTATCTGATTCAGATACCAGAAATTTAAATTCTGGCATTAAGAAAATAAGTTTTGGGGGTTAACTCACATATTTCACAGAAAATTATCAGTGTAAGCTAACAGATCTTTTTGACTGATACAAAAGGTTCTATAAGATATAGACTTCTAACATTAAAAATATATGCAAAGTAAGAAAATAAAAATTTTCATCTTCTGAACTGATTGATAAGCATGCTTCTTGGTGCTCATGGCTTCTTCTTTTTGCATTATATTTTCAACTACATAATACAAAATTGAAGCCATTTATTTTAAATCAAGAGTCCAGATGTTTTCACTCATATCAACATGTCTGGTCACATAGTATGTTGTATTAAATTCAACCTAAATACGCAGCTGATTTGTTCATAAATCAGCTGATTTTGCTGTATTTGTTCATAAATCCTGTCTTCTGTTTCAGGTGCCTTAATCAGGCACCTAATTTCAACTGCCTGGTCAGCTAAAAGCTTTTAATTTACCAAGGAAAAATGGATAGTTACATTTCAGATTTCTCCTTCCATTCCTCCAGCCTCTTCCATCTCTATTCTGATTTAGCAGAGCTATTCCATGCAAAAAGACTTTTGCAAAAAAACCCAGTAAACATAGAGAGAAAAAGAGAGAGAACAAGGATTCCACAAGTACAAAGAAAATTAGCACCATGTCCCTTTCATATACCTGAAAATAGAGTGATTTGCCTTTGTGTGCGCAAGATAGCAGATGAAATTACTGCTCACCATGCTTCCTTCTTAAGGCCTGTTTTGCCTCATTTTGTAGTTCTAAGAAAAACTGTTTCCCTGGACTCAGAAATTGATGGGTAACAGACAGGTAATGAAACAGAAGGCAAAAGGATTTCTGCTCTCAGGTACGTGCTCTCTTCACCCCAAACTCTTCCCTCAGAAATTCTGCATACAGCAGAATTTCACAAAGAATTCATGGGCAAAAATTGGACTGATTATGGTAGCTATAGTGTAGTTTCATAGCCATGTCCATTCAGATGTCTTGACACCAACACCAGCTAAATTGAAGCAGTGAAAATCTTTTTTCTGTAACAATGAGAAAGCCACCACCCCAAGAAGTGGAAAATAAAGGATCCAAAATCCTTTTCCTAAATGACCAGAAATCCCCAACACCATTAACATTTACATGAGAGGAAGAAAATAGCACCCCCCCCCCAACCCCCATATACATAAAATATATGTATATATATAAAAAAATCACATCTAGTTAATTTAGCTACTCCTAGGTCTCCCTAAGTCAGAGTAAGACATGCTTCTCCAGAAAGACTATAGCCCCAGCATAGCTGGGCTAAACTGTCCTCTGGAAGTGTTTCTCTTTCATCATTGTGCAGAACTAGAACTAGAAAAAACAGGTATTGCAACCCAGCTGAGCTGAGTGGCACAAACTTGCAGTAGCACAAGTTCAGAAACATCTCCTGGATATTTCTTCATGGTGTGAGGAAATACAAACACAAGCTGCTAATGCATTGCTAGTGAGATGGAGACAATGGGATAGCTACATTTGGCTAGACTAACAGCTTTCTAGATTTCACTGACTCTTAGTGGGAACTTAAACAGTTAGCTCACATTTACACATTTGACATCTAAAAATAAGCATCAGCAGCTGGCTCTTCCACTCTACCACCTGCAGTATTCCAGTAAGGACAGGTGGCAGATACACAAAAGACTGGTTACATGCCTTTTAAAAAATGTAAAAGCAGACACAATACTGAAGATGACATTACTGGATTTTTATAATCTGGTTAGTAATTAACCGATACCTGGATACAAACAGCAGAGTTTGTGGCTGCTTGTACTAGTGCTTAAGGATATATCCTGATAATTTCACCTGATGAAAATCTACAGATGACAAGGTTATTTGAAAAAAACCCACATAGCTCACAAAGTGAACAGGATATCTGAAACTGTATAATCCTAAAGCCAGCTGTGAATGGATATGAAGGATAATATATAATATATAATAAATATATAATATATAATATACATGTGATATATGTGATATATAATATATATAAAAATGAAAAAAACAGGAGAACCTATATAATAGAATTTATATGAGCCTACATCTGATTTCAAG
>JBCJKH010006922.1:555-16733 GCA_039877255.1 Loriculus beryllinus | reverse complement strand
GTGTGACAAAGAACATAAATAAGCATGTCCCTGAAACTGCACAGTGCTGGCACATTTTCTTCCAATGCCTGGCACAGGACAGCTATGTTATCTGCTTAAGGAATACCATGAAGGTCAGAAACTAGCATTTGGCTACCTCTGTCATAATTGATCCAAAATTCTTTTTGGTAAGCAAAGGAACAAACATGCTTTTTAATAATGATAATCTGGGATGCAGTAATGACATATGTATCCCTGACATTGTCAAGATACAAGAAACTTGACTATTGTGTTTAGTACAGGTTGTAATATGAGGGAAATAACTCACATATCCCCAGAAATTATACTCTTTCATCAAAATAACATACAAACATCAACCAAGCACATAATTCATTTATCTAAGATTTTAAAAATAAATGGTTGCTTGAACATATATAACTGGCGTCTAAGCATTGGTGCTGTATAGACATAGAAAAAATTGTTCTCCCTTGAGTGTAGAAAAATTGGTTTTATGTCTGAGAATATTTACTACAATTGCTTAATTGTGATTTTTTCAAAAATTCAGTAAAAGTTTCAGTGTACTTTCTGGTTTTCATTCTTTGATTTTTTCCAGTCCAGTTTATTTTTTGTTTGTTTTTCTTCTAATTAGGAGATTCTTCTTTCTTCTACTATGTCTTTAAAAGAACTAAGAAAAGGCCTGTTTATTTCTATTGTATTAATCCCTTTTTCATATGATTGTGCACAATGCCTAAAATGGTGAAAGAATATGCATGTGGTGTCTGATTATATTTATTTTGACAAGCTCTCAAGAGATGAAACATGGAAATGACTATATTCTACTTTCTTATCTGAGAGTTTCCAATTTTAACCATCTTCTGCACCCAGCATCAGCTGTTCGTTTCCAGTAGTAGAACTTCAGTGAGTTCTATTTATTTTGTAATGAACAAAAAGTTCTGTTCTTGCCTCCCTAGGGCTCATGTCTGTGGGAAGGGTAAAGCACACAACTGCAGTTTGGGGGGGTCCCAAGCACTCTGTATGAAGAGCTGAGAACCTCTTGCTACCTGTCTGTGTTGCTTTAAACAATCACAGGACTATGAATTAAATTCAGTTTCAGCTGAAAGTGAGTTGCCCTGCAATTTAGTGTGAAGAAAGGAAAAGAGAAAATGGGTTGTTTCAAAGGGTGGTCTTGGGTGTGTGTGTGGGGAATCCAAGCGTGAAAGATCATAGTGGGTTGTATCACTTTGTACCTTGAACAGAGGCTAAGAGCCTTGCTCTTAGTGTCTCTTACATGGAGACTTAAAGTACACCTGAATGCCTAGCATTTGCAGAAGTCTGAGAATGCATGCACTTACTGGTATTGAGTTGTTTTGACAGAATTTCTAGAGCTGTTGCATTTAAATTTCTCGTTCAGCACAGTCCTTGAATGCAAGGAGGATCTCCTTGTTAATGTGTTCCCAAATGCCTGAAAAAACTACTGTAGAAAGCTAGCTAGAGTAACCTTCAAGATTATACTCCCTTTCAAGTCCAGCTAGAAGTTTTGACTGATCTGTTTTGGGCTAATCTACTTGCTAATTAGTGTGATCTCCCTGTTTAAAACAATTATCTTAAAAAACTTCCCAACATTATTATCATGTTTAATAAATTCTCCATTAGTCTTCACTGTACTCTACTCCTGCTTTACAACTCAATGCCACTCCTCCAGTATGAGTGGGAAAATATGGGGTCATAATGTAATCTTTCTTTTTCTTCTCTTCCTTTCTTAGAACACCCTGTATCTGAGCTTTTGCATGGATGACGTTAGGTTTTTCCCATAACAGACTTTCTATCTATCCATTCTTACTTTCTGCCAGAGGTTCCATCAATGTTATAAATATGGTAAAGAACAGCATGCGTACCCACCTTTCAGCTATTTCAAACCATGGTGGCTAAGATAATGGCATGTACTCTACTGTCTGCCATTTTGTCATAACAGAAAGAGCTTGTAGCAGGCTAAGAGGACTAGAAATAACTTGGAATAGCTAGTTGCAGTGACACAAGTTATTAATTTCCCTGCCTATCTAACCTTGTGCTGGAAGAAGAATTCACTTCCCTCAGTCTGCAGTCTCAGTGGAGGCAGGGGATGGAGATCCACATGGCAGGAAAGGTGGAAGGGTTATTGGTGTTTTAGAAACCACAGAAGGGCTTGAGAGTGGAAAAAATTTTCTGAGGAAGTAAGTTTTCTTCCTCCAAATAGGTGGCAGGACCAATTGTCCAGCTGAAGTGCATCTACACTAATGCATGCAGCATGGACAACAAGGAGAAGAAGATAGAATCCATTGTGCAGCAGGAAAATTATGACATAGTTGCCATTGTGGAAATGTGAGATGACTTTCGCAACTGGGGTGCTGCAATGGATAGCTATAAACTCTTCAGAAGGGATAGGCAAGGAAATAGAGGTGGCGGGGTAGCCCTTTGTGTTGAGGAGGGTTTTGAATGTCTAGACCTTAATGATGATGATGATAGGGTTGAGTGTTTATGAGTAAAAATCAGGGTGAAGGCCAACATGACAGATATCATGGTGAGGATCTCTTACAGACCACCCAACCAAGGTTAAGAGGCAGATGAAATACAGCTACTGCTGTAAAAGACAATTTAAAATGTTTCTATAAATACATCAGCAACAAAAGGAGTGCTAAAGAGACTCTCTATCCTTTATTAGACGTGGGGCAAAACACAGTGACAAAGGATGAGAAAAAGGGTGAGGTACTTTATGCCTTCTTTGCATCGGTCTTTAATAGTAAGACCAGTAGTTCTCTGGGCATTCAGCTCACTGTGCTCAAAGACGAGTTTGAGCAGCAGAATTAAGCACCTGTAATCCAAGGGGAAGTGGTCAGTGACCTGCTACAACACTTAAACACACACAAGTCACTGGGGCTGAATGCGTTCCAAAGGTATGGAGGGAGCTGGGGTCTTTTCTAACCTAAATTATTCTGAGTCTATAACTCTCTACAGATGAATTGATAATGTGCTTGATTCTTACAGATGAGCAAGGTGGAAGAATGCAACTAGATGTATGCAGCCTCATCTGCATCAGACTACTGGGACAGGGAATAGGGTCAGTTCTGCAAAGGATCACACTCATAAAGCAAGTAACAGTTCCGGTTCTTATGAGAGCTCATGCATCTAAGCAATATTTTATCAGTCTATCCAACCTGCTTTTCTTGCCTATGGAGAGTTCAAGTTCTATCATCAAATTCTACTATTTGTAAGTATAAGCCTGGTTTGATTCTGGTGAAATAAATGGATGCATGTTATTCTTATTGAAATCAAACTCTGAAAATCCTCTTACTGTATGACAACCAGTGACTATGATTGATTGCATAAACTAGAGAATTCCTGTTTCCCATGACATCCTTTCTAACACTGCATTTCATCCCTGTGGATAAAACACTAGACAGGAAATCAGAATTTATCCAGGAAAAGCAACACTCAAATAGCACATCTGCAGTCAAATGTTTTGCATCCTTAACACTTCCTTATCATGTGCAAATACATCAAGAAAACACTTTAAAAATATACCCAGTTTAGTAGAAATAGCAACATTTGATATTAACACAGAATATTGCCTTGGAGCTCTTGGAGTCATTTATCAGGAATGAGAATATTGTTCTTTCGCTACAGAGAAAACCCAAGCTGTTGAGTGAGCAATTGATCTGCTCTGGAGCACATGCAAGAAAATAGTAAGACAGAAATACTGTTAGAAACTGTTTCCTGGGATATGCTGATGCACCCTGCTCCCTCTTCTCATTCTGAGATGTCAACAAACTTTGTGGCTGCTTTTGTGGGAAAAGAAGGAAATAAAGCATAGTGGGCATCTTCTATGAGATAACCACAAAAATATGTGGTTTTTTTTTTTGTTTTTTTTTTTTTTGAAACCCTACATTTGGCAGTGACACAAAAGCGAACAGTCTCAGAAAACACATACTTGGAGTCCAACACCTAAAATCACAATGTGACCTGTTCTTCGTCTGTTGGTGAATTAAATGGGACTAGCCAGATGGGAGGAAGGTCATGAATATACAGAAGAGAATCAAACGCAGAGAAGACTGAAATTCAACAGAATTCTGCTGAACCAGAAGAAAAATCACTGGGACATAAACCAGCATTTATAGAGTGAGTAGCTGTGAAGAATAACAAATGTAGTCTGGATTTCAGGCTTGTCTGAACCGGAACCATAAATCGGTAGAGGGAAGTTCAGACTGTTTCAAGCAGAATCAGTTATGCTCTGTGGATCACTTTTCATTATAGAAGTGCTTTCATTTTATTTACTAGTTTTGAAAAAAAATCATCATCTGTTATAAAAGCTATTATGTGATGGAGAGTGAGCGCACCTACAGTATTCATTTGACTTGGTACCTGCTTGAAAATGTTATCTCATGATAACTGCATTAGTGTCACCCATTCCTGTGCTACACGAAGTGTGTGTTTCATGGATCCCTATGGCTCCTTCAATGCAATCAGATGTGCAAAGGAACAGTTACTACTCACAAAGAATTACTGAATTTCAATGTGTATCACCAGCTGCACAGCCATGGTAATTTCTCTTCTTTTTTGCAAATAGGGTATAAAATACTAAGATTCTTTATGTTATGAGATAGTAAAATGTCATCTTTGAAAAGAACAATATGAGAATGGTTTTGAGTTATAGAATGACCAGAAAAACAAAGAAAAAATATCCAAACCCATACCTACAGAAGTAATTTTTTCTTGCACTGTATTCTCTGGGGGAAAAAAAAATTCCTTTGAGCTGCAACTTTGCAGTCTGTTTCAAGTTGAGGTGAACTGGTTCAGCTACTCAGAAGGTACAGAAGCTCCAAAATGGGTTTATAATGGAAAAGCTGGTAGATCCTTAACTTCAGCAGTGCACATAGACACTTCTAAAGGAAGGGAAAAAGTATTTGAAAGTTTTTTTGGGAACAGGTTTTGTTCTTTTGAAAGTGAAATAACAGTAAAGCCTTTTTTAATTCCAGCTTCCCCTGATGTCTCACTTCTAACTAGCTAATTAATTAGCTCTACCTGGTTGCTAATTAAGCAGCTGGAGAAATGGCTTTGAAAGAGAAATTAGTTCCAGAAGAAACAAGGAAAACGTAATAGATGCATTGTAAAGTATTAGTGAAAGGCAGGGTAGTAAAAACATTGTCCTCTCATATATTTCTCCTTATAAGCAGGTATTATATGACCTACAAGCACAGTTGTGCTCATTATAGTGATTACAAAATGCGGAAGTTCTGAGCTAGTACACAGCAGACAAAAATTAACTTCAATATTTAGAATGATTGTAGCTTTTGCGAAAAGTTGAACGTGATTTTTAGAGCCAGGTGTCAGACCTAATCAAGTGGTTGCTAGTGAATACTTTGTCAAAAAATCTAGTGTTTTCGCACTTCATCTTAGCTATATTTTTGTCAGACATTTGCTATTTGTTGTGTACTATTGTTTGATACTTCTTGTGACTAGCTGAGCACTGAAGATTAATCATAAAGACCTTCCTTTTAGCATATGATATTCATCCTGTGGTGGACAGCTTGCTTCTGTCTCCTGGTTTTGGCTGGGATAGAGTTAATTTTCTTCCTAGTAGCTGGTGCAGTGCTGTGTTTTAGCTTTAGCCTGAGAACAATGCTGATAATACACCGATGTTTTAGTTGTTGCTCAGTAATGCTCATCCTGATCAAGGACTTTTCAGTCTCTCATGCTCTGCAGTGAGGAGGGAAGAAGCCAGGAAGCAGCAGAGACCCAAACTAGCTAAAGGGGTGTTGCATACCACAGCACATTATGCCCAGTATATAAACTGGGGAGACTCACCCAGAAGGGCAGATTGCTGCTTAGGTTGGGCTAGGTACTGATCAGCGGGTGATGAGCAATTGCATTGTGCACCACTTGTGGGTTTTGTTTTTTTCCTTTTCAGTTTTAGTGTTATATCCCCCTCCTTGTTAGTACCCTTATCTTTATTATTATTGTTAGTAGTAGTATATTGTGCTTTAGTTATTAAACTATTCTTATCTCAACCTGTGGGTTTTGCATTCCTTTGCTTCTCCTCCCCATCCAGCCTGTTTAATTAACTCTATCCCAGCCGAAACCAGGATACATGTCAGTAACATTTTTCTTTGGAAGTCACTTCTATGATGTCAGACCTTTTTTCCATTTTTTTCTGGTTTGTGCTCATAGCCCACTGGATGAAAGGAAGGTGGAGGATGTATTTTTTCTGGATTTTAGTAAGGCTTTTCATACTGTCCATCACAGCATCCTTGTGGATAAGCTGTCCAGCTGTGGGATGACAGGTTCATGATGCGCTGGGTGAAGAACTGGCTGAAGGGCAGGGCTCATAGTGTTGTAGTGAATGGAGCTGGTGACCTGTCAGTGGTGTTCCTTGGGGTTCGATTCTAGGGGCAGTCCCATTCAATTTATGTAACAGTGACATGGATTCAGGAGTTGAATCCACCATTAGGAAGTTTGCTGATGAAACCAAAGTGTGAGGTGCTTGAGGTTGAGGTTGACTCTTTTGAGGCACAAGTTGCCTTGCAGAGAGATATAGACAGATTGAAGCATTGGGCAGTGACTAATAGGATGAAAGTTAACTAGGTCAAATGCTGGATTCTGCACCTAGGATGCCAGGCACAAGTATAAATTGGGAGTGCTGGGGAGCAGTCCTGCAAGAAATAGATCCAGGAGTGCTGATTGGCAGCAGGCACAATAGGCTTCATCAGTGTGCCCTGCAGCCAGGAAGGCAAACCATATCCAGGGGTGCATCAAACAGTATAGCCATCTGATCAAATGAGATAATTATTCCACTGTTTTCAGCATTGGTGCTGCCTCACCTTGACTACTGCGTGCTGCTCTGGGCTACACAATTTAAGAAAGGGGTGAAGGTCCTTGAATGCATTCAGAAGAGTGCAACAAAGCTGGTGAAAGGGCTGGAAGGAATGCTTTATGAGGAGCAGCTGAGGACTTTGGGCTTGTTTAGTTCGGAGAATAGAAGGATGAGGGGTGACCTCATTGCTCTGTACAGCTTTCTGAGGAGGGGAAGTGGAGAAGGAGATGCTGAGATATACTCTCTGGTATCCAGTAATGAGACATGTGGAAATGGTTCAAAGCTGAGCCAGGGAAGGTATATATACTGGACATTGGGCAGTATTTCTTTACCAAGAGGGTGGTTAAGCACTGGAACAGACTTCCTAGAGATGCGGCTGATACCCAAGCCTGTGAGTGGACAATGACCTAATAACATGATTTAGCTTGGTCAGCCTTGAACTGGTCAGGCAGCTGGGACAGATGATTATTGTAGGCTCCTTCTAACTGAAATCTATCCTCTCCTCTCCTCTCCTATCCTATCTTATCCTATCCTATCTTTTCTCTCATCAATAAAGTTTATAGCAAAGTCTTTTCTCTTAGTGCAAAGAGAGAGTACTAGGCCATAGTCCAAAAGCATGGTCAACTTGGCAAATATGACACAAATGAACTTATGCATAAAACTTCTGCTTTCAAGGATAATTTCTACACAGGAGTTTGTGGAGCCACTTGTAAACAAAAATTCAATTATGTTAGCCCAATTCTAATTTTTAGAATCTACTGTATTAAGTGGGTTTGAGGAATATAATTTTTATTTGCTTTCAACAGTTTTGAATATCTGTCCTTTAGGTGATTTAAACTGAAGATTATGTGCTTCTCTAGATTCATATCAAATATCTGTAAGAGTTGCTAAACAGGTATGCATTTTAAACAAGCTTAGTTATGAAACATATGTGAAAGTATCTTCATGCATGAATTATAATATTATTAAGAGGAGTCTTGTTACGGTCATATAATATAGAGTGTTGCTTTGGCTAGTAGTCAGGAATTCCTGTAGAATGCAGTTAGAGCTTTCTCCTAGTGTGTCTAGTTATCAGCAGAAAATAGCTGGAAAGTTATTTTCCTGAGCCTTTTTTCTGAGTCTTTCTGAGCTGAAAAAGTTTTCATATAATGTTTAACTAGAAGGAAGATCAGGCAATTTTAAATCAACCAGACTTGTGGTGCCTTTCATTGCTTCTTCAAAACTTTCCTTTGTAGCTCTGCTTATTCTGCAGCTCAGTGTCTTGGCACACTGGTTACACAGATGGCTGCCACACAGCTTACTATGGTCATAGTCAGTTATGTTCAGATGCCTAAGCTAAGCTGTTGGTTCAGATGTTGCAACACTTAGTTGACTTCTTGTCAAGGATTCAGCATCACCAGCTTAGAATCATAGAATCTTAGAATCATAGAATCGTAGAATCATAGACTAAGTATCTTATGTTAGAATATGCAGATGTATGGTCTCACATTGCTGAAGATACGCAAGAAAGAGGATACATGGTCAATACAGCATCAAAATTTAAAATAAACAAACTTAAAAGCTATTTTACCAATATACAGTCTTTTACCCTTCATGAATGTTTTAACTATTTTGGTACAAATTTAATCTTTTCCCATTTGGCTAGCACATCAATGGTGTCATGTGTTAGTACCCTTTTTTGGTAAAATCCTTTAAATAAATTAAAAAAAATCAGAAATTTTAGTATCAAAAATTTTTGACCTGCGGATTTTATGGTACAGATTCTTAAAGGTAAATAAGTAGGGATTAAATCTCTTAAAGATCTCAGACTGATACCTGAACTGTGGTTCAATTTTAAAATGGTGTTCAGGGACAGACATTCATGTAGGGATTTTGCAAAGCACCTCAGCTAAGACAGTAAAAAGTGCACTTGCCTGAACATTAAAGATGGGCACATAAGACAGAGAAAATGCTCCAGGAAACATCTATTCAATCTAATTATGAACTTGCAAAGCTACAGGTAAAGGCAACCAAGTTTTTGTCAGAAAGTTAGCTTAAATGATAGAAATTCTATTACTGTGCCCATTGAGATATACTGTTTAATTAAGCATTTGAGTGCACATATCTGGATAATGCCCCTTAGAAAAGGGCCAAAAATAAGAAAGCTCTGGGGCTTCTTTTGCAGCTACCTATGGGCAGTCTGAATGCATGATAACAGTGTTCACTTCTGTCCAAAGCTCACAGGCTGGTGGTGGTGCTGTTGACTGGCTTTTATGTAGCATTTATGTGGCTAGAGCGAGGCAGGAGACTCAATTTGCTGTTGGCCTCAGCTTAAGATGACTCTCTTAAAACAGAAAAAAGAGCCTTGGCTCCCCGGTCAGTCTGTTGTTGTAGGCTGAGCACAGCCATGACTAAATTTCATTTAAGTGTCTGAGCCGTAGTTCATAAAAGTCAGAACTGAAAACAGATGATCATGAGGCTGGTGAAAAAATGTGAGGTATCATTGATCTGAAAAATGAAAAGATAGTACACATTATTATATACTCTCAGACATTAGCAATTTGGGATTATACTTTCATCTGCAGTCATAGTGAAACTTCGACCTCCCTTCTCTCTCACTTGTCGGTCATATTCACAATATTTCCAGCTGCCATGATGCCCAAATTTGGTTGGAAAGCATGAACTTTTCTGATGCTGCTGCTCACTATCATTCTTCATATTGACTGGCAGATGTTGTTGCTCTTGGAGTTACCCCCATTTGACATCTCTGTCCAAGAAACACCGGGGTGGCAGCAGCCCTTGCTTCATGCTGTCTATAGCTGTGCTCCTACTTGTACTTTTCACTCCAGAGAATTTTCTTGCTACCCTCACATGAAACTCACTGCAATTTTACTTCTGTATATAAACTCCAATGTTATGTTTTTAACCAGTCCAACAAGATAAACTTACAAACAAAAGCAATGGGTAACTAAAGCTTTTCGTATATCAAATAAGCAATAAAATGAGCATAAGTATTGCCATGCTGTATTAGACTTGGGCAGTATCTCATTTGGGATTTTTTTTCAGGGTAGATATTTTGCAGATTGAGCCAAATACCTCTATGGTGTATGTCAGTGATGAAAAGAACTGGCCTAGCTCCCCCCTTAATGAGAAGAACTAAAGCATATCCAAAATTGTCCTAAATATGATGTTGAAGTGCTGAAAACACATAAAAAGAATACAAATAAAACCAGCTATACCTTTTACAAAGGAAAATAATTCTTTGTTCTGTGTACATTGTGAAACTATTTTAACTTAGAGCAACATTCTATTGATTTTGCCCTACAAATAAATAGATGTATAATAAGTAAGTGTATTTATTTTTACATTTGTTGTTTTAAAAGAAGAAAACGAATATAAAATGAGAAATTATTAAACCAGTAGATATTTGCTTTGAGGGCAAAAGCAATATAATATTATTCAAAGTAAGGGTAATGTTTTTCTTGAATGATGAAATAAAAGTCCATATCTTTAAATACTATTGAGAAGAGCATAAGAAGCTGAACTGACAACACAAGACTTCTGAACACCTTTGTTTTTCATACTAGAGAAAAGTATATTTGACAGCACTGTAGGTCTTCCAATATTGCACCATCATTTTGTGACTGACATGAGGAGAAACCTGACAAGCTTCCTTTTTCCATCTACTGAACTAAAAATGGTCACATCCTTTAGGCACTGTCAGTTCACATGGATTCAAATTAATGGAATAGTAGCAAAAAGGTATAAACTTTATCATGACAATACATAAAATATGTATTTTAAAGAATTATTCTGATTATTTTTTTCTATATGCTTGTTTCTTTAACATAACACAGAGATGTCTCATCTCTTAAGTAAGCAGCAAACAATTTAAAAACTGCAGACCATACTCCGACATTCTATTAGTGTTATAAAGTTTCACTGAAATCCTTATTAAGAGAGTAAATGTCATTGTAAATTGATCTGCATGATAGTGTGCCATTATTGTAAGAAATCTAGATGGAAAGCTGCTCTTTTAGTTGGTGAAAAAACATCTTCAAAGCTCTGAATTATGATGGAAAAAGCAACACCTTATTCTTGTTGAAATCCTCAGGTCACCTTCCAGATCAAGTACTGAATTCTCCAGCCATGTAACAGCTAAACAGGTGGAGAGATGCAAATGCTGCAGCTGGCCAGCCATTGTACTAATTTGTTTCCAGTTCCTTTCCTCTCTGCTTTGTTCATCTTGTTTTGTTGCAATATATTGGCTTTTTAGGGAGTATGCATTTTTTAGGCATAAGCTTTTATTAATAGAATTGTGCAGGCTTGGAAAGCATGGACCTGATACTGCTTCTCTAAACTGCATGGGAATTCCTCGGAGGCTCTCCTAAGTAATGACTTGGCTAGATCCTCCTTAGCTAATGAATTCTTTCTAGATTACAGCCCAATACATCTATCTCAGTGCTTCCTTATTAGTTTAAGGCTGTGCATAAAAGGCCATCAAGCATACTAAGAAGTCTATGGAGGATCACAGGTTCCAAGCTGTTCTGCTAGGCATCTTGTTTCAGAGTGCACCCATAAAAGGTCCAAAGAGCTATCTCTGACACACAAAAGGTATAGTGAGAGGGGGGACCTTCTTGTACCCTTGATGCATGCATTTGTCTGGCATCTGCTCCCTCTTTGTTGTAAATCACATCTGGGGACACTTGTCCTTTTGGGAGAGAGGCCACACTGTGATACATTCAGTGTTTGTACTACTAGTGCCCGTTTGTTCTCTTACAAATGATTTTCTCTTTCCTTTAAAGGCTTTGTAATAAGGTAGGCAGAACATTAGACTGCAGTTAGAGTGAAAGATGGTGTTAAACCCTTTCTTTCAACAGAAGCATTTCCATTGGCTCTAATTATTAGTTCAAACACTAATGAGTGTGTGTATATAACGATGAAAAGCAAAGCTATTCAGATTTCACTTTAATATGCTATAGATTTTACTACTTCTCTCTTTCCTTTTTTTTTTTTTTTTTACCACTTTGAAAACCTTCACAGGCTTCACTTCAAATATATTTATGGTGGCCCCTCTGCTGACCCCGAGCAGGTTAATCTGGCGATGCATGTTATAAAATGTGATTACAGAAGGTAAAACCAGGCTAATAAGGTACAGTGTGTGGAGTTCTACAGTGGCTTTGATGTGTATCTTTCAATTTTCAGTCTTGCCTCTAAAAAGCAATAAACCCCCCTTCAGTTCCAGCAGTGCTCGTACTCCGTTTTTCACATTGCCATGTTATTGTAGGCTGACATGCACCGTACCTGTCCTGTTTCTCACAGGTGTGTCCCTTCGGTCTTTTCAAAGTTATGAATACTTGAGACACTCCTACAAATTACTGTGCTGCGTAAAAATCCTTGATCATATCATCTTTTCGTTTTTAAATGTGCTGTCAAACAATAGAATCAGAAATATTGGGCTGCTGTGGTAATTTCATATTAATTCTTCAAGTTCAAACAAAGTGTCAAGATGACTAAGTACAAGGGATTTTCAGAACACTTTAATGTTGCCTCATTTCAAATCACTTCATAAGATGCTTGGTAATGAGCTCAATAAATTCTACTGGAAAAAAAAAAAAACATGCTCCCTATCAAAAAAAAAAAAAAAAAAGAAAGGTAGGTTGCTACTTTATAATTAGCCCTCTGGTCTTCTGGGAAGAAGTCTTATTTCCTGTTTGAAATCCACTTTGTTAGTGCTGTGATGTGGAGATGCCTAAATGAGTATGAAATACTATAATTAAGTACATCACAAGCTGTTTATCTTATCACTACTGTTTTTCTTTAAAGGATGGCTTGTTGACTGCTGGTGTATTATCGTAATTTTACTCTGCTTTGCCAATTTAATAGACAGAGGCTTACCAAACACTGCAGAAGCAAAGAATGGTGAAAAGGCAGCAAGCAAATATAACTGAAGCTTAGTGGCTCTTTTTTGATGGAACAGGTGCCTTTCCATTTGCTCTGACCTGTTTATTCACCAGACAAAGTGAGTTTCTGAATCCTCTTCTAAAGATGATGAAAAAGTGGTCCATGGAGGTTTTGAGGCTGTGGGTATTTTCATGCCCAGCTGAGCAGTTTCTCTTTATCCATGACAGAAGCATAAAACCAGTTTGACTGTTGCAAAAATGAACCAGTTTATTATTGATAGGGAGCAGAACCACTGAGCTTCCCCGTGCTCTCTGCTGTTATTCTAAAGACTTCCTATTTTTATAATCTTCTGACCTCCTATATTTCTTGTATTAGCTAAGCCAGGTAGGATAGATGTAGCCAATAACACACTTGTCTACAATGTTGGTGTGCTTCTTGCAAGGACAAGTGTGTTTCTTCAAAGACAAGTGTGCTTCGTCAAGGACTCTTGAAAATAAAGTGCTTAAGAATGCTTGTGTGATTCACATGAACTTTAGACAGGTCAGGTCTTGTGAGTCTGGGCACCAGCTTTTCTGTGCGTAATTCCCCAGACAAGACCTATATATTCCTAGTGCTTTGCTGTATTTCCTTACAGCTATCCCAGTTTCACAGTTATCTTGTTTACAATGGCAATAAAATATGGTTCCAATCACTTCAAGCTTTTGCTGAATAGCCTCTCACCAAATTATGAAGCTCAATATGTGCGTCAGCATGGTTCTGCACTTGGGCTAATTTGTACTTCTAAAAGGCAACTTCGTATCTCTGCCCACTGCTGAGCTGAGCCGTTTCCTCAAGTTTATCTGATTTATGGTTGGATCTCTGGCAATACTGTCCTGAACTATTGGGACATCCTTATCCATGCGATTGTTCATGTTGTCTAATAGATTTTTGAGGCATGGTTTCCCTTTGCATGAGCTGTGCTCCCAGTTCCCAATTACATCACATTTATCCATATGTCTACTCATTTTACTCTTGACATAAATTTCAACAACTTTGCTAACTGAAAATCTCAGATTGGTATGAAGATTTCTGCATTCATCCTTACAGTATGTTTCATTCCTCTGATAGCAAGTCAGTTTTAATTTAGCAAGCACAGTTTATAATTCACCAATGCAGTATTCTTTTGGAACTGGAGTTAATATTGCTGGTCTAGAAGAATTGTTACTGGTTTAATAATCTCTTCTAAAACTTCTCCTATTGGCATTTAGTTTGATATAGTATCCCCTCAAAATATGCCTTTATGAGGAGTTTCACATTATTTTTTCTTGACTGTTGTGTGATGGTTTTACATTCAATTTGCCAAATTTTATGGTATTTTTCTTCTATTTTCTTCATTTAGACACCTTTTTTTAAAAGAAAAGATTGTCTCTTTAATTCTACTGTTGCTTTTCCTGATTTTTTTATGTCAGCTTGTTTAATCTTTTAAAAATCTCTTTTTAAAAGCAGTGTATAGAGTAATTACGCTAAGCAGCAAACCCAGTGGCTTTCAGCAGTCCCTGCTCACATTAAGTATTCAATATTTTTATTTCCCTTTAAATATTCTTAACATGTTCACTTATTTTTACAAACCACCTTGTCTAAAGACAGATAGTACTGAAATGCATAAGCTTCTTTGCCTCTCATTCTTACAAAGATACAGAATTAGAGTAAACATTTATTATTATTGAAGCACAGTACTTGATTTACACCTTCATATCCGTTCTACACGGTGCTCAGTTTAAATCAATAACTTCTTGTCTCCCTCCCTAACAATTCAGACTCCTTTAGTGGCCCAGGCTTTAGCCCTACAAATTCAATAAGTCAATTGAAGGAATTAGATTTGCTGTTTGGGGTTTTGATCATGAACATAATTTCTATTTATTTTATCTTATGATATAGTTGGTAAACAATTCTGTACTTGACTGTTTTAATGGACTTTTCACCCTGGTGTGTTCATTAGAGCTATTTGAGAATGGACCATTGTTCCTTCCAAAGAAGCCTCAAGCCTCTGGTAATTGCCTGCTCAGTGATGCATTATGGGAAAGTAAAATTTACCATACTGCACTCTGCTGATCTCAGAGTGATATACATTGTAGGGAAAAGCCTGTCTTGATGGCAGGTGATCCACACCTGTGCCCTTAGGCATGAGATCTGGATACATTCTTGTCTTTGCTTTATATAATAAAAAATTCTGTAACTGCTTGTAAAATTATTTCTCCCTTTTAAGGCTCCAGCCACAGTATTTGGTGATGACTTTCTGTGTCCATAAATTTCAGCAATTGATTCTGAAATATTTGAAATAGTTCTTTTATATTTGTTTTACTGCTTTCATATATGCTGGCCATGAGTTTAATTGATTGACAGCCATTTCTTGATATGTTTCAAGGTGAAAAAATAAAGGGAGGATAACCGTGAATTCTCTTCAGCCTAAGTGAAACAATCTTCATACTCTTTATAGTTGTTGGAGAAAAATAAGCATGTCCAGAAGTCAGTTTTTATCTTGCTCAGTTGATTATATTGCTGAAGTTGGTTACCTGCTCCTCATTGAATATAGGAGTCAAGAGGGGCTAGCTTAGTCTTAAACTGCTAATCTTTGGACATATTTAGAGAGATTTAGTAATCAAAACACAAGCTTTTAACATCATTTCGAGTGAGTAAATGTATCTGAAAACCTTACAGAGTTGGCAGAAATGACCTACATCGTACCCTCAAACCTTTGGGGTAGCGTCTGGAAGCTGGGAGAGGTACTCCAAGCTATGTGAAATGGCACTTGATGGCACTTTTTAAGCAACAGAATCACATGGTGTGGAGAGGTTCAGCTTAAGGCACAAAAGTTAGGTATTTACACACAGGGGTATTCATATGACCACAGATAGCTGAACCATTTTTTGTAGTCAAAGGAGAGCTGATCAGTTTGATCAATGAAACCCTGAGTGCAATTCAACTCACTCTAGAAAGACGCCTCACAAGCCACAATACCACAGGTCTAATTGAAGGAAGAAACCAGAAGTTTACACACTGAGCTAATACCGGGAGGCATGGGAACAAATTCATCTTCGCTAGAAGAACTTCCACATTTGAAGGTGCAACTGCAACTTGGATTTGGTTCTTTTGTATAGTGTAGATGATACAGAGAAAATGGATCTCATAAGAGGTTTTTGTACTTTTTGATGATGAAATTCTCCAAATATGGACATATAATTATACAGTATCATGTATAACTAACTTTACTTAGTTAATTTATTGAAATCTCCCAAAATATATGTACCAATTAGCCAGATAGTTGCTGTGATGTTACAGATCAGTATGCTTATTTAGGTTATATTATTTTCCTTTTTCCCCAGGATGTTTATATATCCAAAATGCCTTTGTATATGGAAAGTTTTAGATTATGAATATGAATTAGCTTATGCCTATGTAGTTTTGGATTTATCCCATTTTTCCCACTTTGATT
>JBCJKH010006920.1:0-15608 GCA_039877255.1 Loriculus beryllinus | reverse complement strand
TGTCCGTGTCCGTGTCCGTGTCCGTGTCCGTGTCCGTGTCCGTGTCCGTGTCCGTGTCCGTGTCCGTGTCCGTGTGTGCCCCCTCCCGAGGTCACTGCTCCATCTCCTGCCGCTGGAGGAAGGCGCTGGCCGGCCGGGCGGTGCTGGCGCTGCGCTTCCCAGCTGCGGTCCCCCGGCCCCGTCCCGCTTTGCGCGGGGCTGTGCGCACTCTGAGCGGTGCCCCGGGAGTTCGTCCCCGCCGCCGGTAACCCCTTACCCCGGGGGGAGCCCTTTCCGGGGTAGGCTCCTGGGTACCAGCGCCGTGCAACTTGTCTGTGAGCACAGTTAAGCTGCTGAGCCCTAAGTCTGTGATAGCCTGTGACACTCCGCTAAGGCTCTCCCAGGAGCTGCTCCCTTTGGCTTTACTAGCGAAGAAATACATTTAGTGTCTTCAACGCATTTGAACTGATGTCCAAGTTCCCATTCTGCCTGTTTTAATAGGATGTTGTGATGAGGCACCTCCTTGATCATTTTTTGATTTCTTCTCTGGCAGTGGAGCCCAGGCCCCTGTCCGACCAGGTATCTGGCTCAAGAAACAGAGATTGCTTTCACATAGTTCTCACTTTTAATTTCTTTTTCTTCAAACAATGTCCACCTTCAGCTCTTCCGTCCTTTGCAAGAGCTTTGAAATGCTGCTGGTTTTATTTGGTTTCTAGGCTGCTGCTCTTTCACTTTGTTCATGCCTCCTACTCGGCTGCAGATCATTAAACGAAAGAACAGGTAAGAAGGTCCCCATAAGGACCAGCAGCGTGGTGCCCTTCACCAGCTCCCTGAAACACTCTCATGCCCTGGTCAATCTGCTGCTGTAATTTAGTGTGAAGGTGAAAAAGCAAGTGGGCAAACAAAACCAACCAGCAACTCCGCACTAATCACAGGGACCAGGGTGATAATCACAAAGCATGGTCTGTGCTATGAAAAATGAGATGGAAAATAAACACAAAAAGTTTTGATAAAATTTACCAGCTTAATTTAAAAGTTCTGTAATGAAAGTGTGTGGCAAAGACCATCTTTGTCTAAAATCTACTATAGAGTTAGTGATTATATACCCACCACCCGGTTGCATTGGCCATGGAAGGTGATCTTGTGCTAGTCACCTTTTCTTAGCAGGTTATCGATCGCATTAGAAAGCTATCTGGGAGTCACAAGAAAAGATCAGAGCCTCACTGTGTCACTCACTAAATAAACACAGCAAGGAGATGTCCTGTTCCAAAAAGCTCGTAATCTGCATCGACAAGACAAATTTAGAGTGGGAGGGAAGTGTATTATGCTGCAGATGGTACTGAGAAAGAAACCGATTTGCCCAAGGTCATGCAGGAAGTCTGTGGCAGAGCCAAGAACTCAACACAACTCTCCTGAAAACCAGCCTAAAAATAGTGTTTGATAATTGAGCAAGAACTCCAGAAAACACACATTACACAGATAATCATCTTCTGACCAGTGTTTTCGAGGTACTGGGCTCCATTGCATTATAATTCTCCACTGCGCTGATAAATGAATGGTCACTTTCTAAATTTAAAACGCATTATTTGAAAGTCCTCTCTACAGAAATTGGTATTGTGGAACAAAAGGCACTAACAGATAGCATCTGGGCCAACACAGATGCTTTCTGTGTGTCTGCTTCTGCTGCCACTTCCTAAGGGGGACCAGAAGGGTGCCCAAATCTGCACCATATCCTTCAGAGGGAGAGATCCTGCTCCTCAAAGTTTGTTCCTGAGGCTCCACAGGGCTGTGTTGTCCATGCCCACACTCTGCCTGGCAGCAATTCCCTAGATTTGACTCCATATTCCACCATCCTCTGTTTAGCCCCATCAGAATATTCCCTGGAATACAGCTTTTGCTTGCTCTTATGGCAAACCTGCTCAGTAGGTGCCTTCCTGTGTGCCCTTCCTATCCCAGCTCCCTTTCACTGGTTTTCTTAACCAATGCAGGCCCATGCAAAGCCCACACAACTGGAAAACAGCAACATCATGCTGCACCCTTCAGGCACCCTGACTTGTCACTTAGGAAAGCTATTTACACATAGATTTAGCAAATGTTATGATGTATAAATGCTAATGAGTATTAGTAGAAGCTGTTAATGCAGTTTTCCTTATTAATCAACTCTACCAGCATGGTAATGATTTCTGTTGTTCTTCTGGAGCTTCCTCCAGCAGGGATTGAGCTCTGTTGATTAGCAAGACCATTTTGCATGTGTATAACATTTTTGTTCATCTGTGACAATCTCATTACCGTGTGGTTTTTTCTTCCCAAGAAGGTGAGCAGTTCCCAGTTTATGCTTAAAGAATAACTAGGGCAGAAGGAATTGCGTTCTGTCCCACACCACCATTTTACAGTCATGTATCTGTCAGGTTCAGTAGAATTTACACCACTGTGGAACAGTGGTGTAAATCCTCATCTGTAAAAGAGGATGGGGACAGGGTGGCTGAGATTGCCGAAGCCAGGTAACAAGTCAGGGATGGCCAAGAGCAAAGCTCTTAATACCTCAGAACAATTTGCTGTTTTCAGCATGTCCTTAAAGGTAAACAGCTTCAAATGACTACTGGAAAGAAAGAAACATAACTATAATGTCTGATTAATAATGTCATCATTCTCTACAGATACTGATCAAGAAACAGCTTTTAGGTTCCCTTTCTTGAGTAACGAGAAGAGTTTCTCCTCATTTTCCTGCCAAGATGATCAGATTCAAGAAGACCTGAGTAAACCACTGCGACAACAGAGTATTTCACTTTCTCTTTACTCAGTAATTTTCCCTGAAATGATAATAAATAATTCAGCCAGTATAAACAAAAATAAATCCAGGCAGAAAGAAAAGGTTTTCCCAAAGTTTCAAGGTTCAGAAGACAGGAAGACAGGTTTCAGACCTGATGTTAACTGAACCGGTAGTGAGCTATTGAAGCTGAATCTCAGCATACTACCATAAATTATGAAACACTGGCATTTCACTTTGAATTAATTCAAAGGGCTATTTATGCACTGTTTTAGAGACAGTTGCCTGTGCGAATTAATACACTTTTTCCTTCACCAGGCCACATGTTAGCAACACTGCTATTATTCAAAGTATCAAACTGTTTGCATATTTAAAATGTTTTAAAGCAATCTGTCCCCCAGGGCTGCTGTGTGAGTTACTTTGAAAAGGTGATCAGTCATAATTCACTGTCTCCTTGATCCAAAATCTAACTTGATTCGATGTACTACTGATGTTTTCCAGTGTGAGAAAGCTTGCTTTCTGTTTGCAGGGCCACAGGCCACCAACATGGGAAATGGTGTTCTATGGGCTACATAAACTTTTGTGGGCTTACTATCAATAAAAGGTTTGCAGGTAGCAATGGAAGAACTAGGCATGGGCACATAACAAAAATATTCATTGTGCTTGCCTGAAATTTGAACTTTGGATGTGATTGTGTAACAAATCATCAGCTTATTGCTCGTATGTATTGGGCAATGTTTTTGTATTTTCCTTTTACTAAAGGGGAAAAATCACAGCAATTTTTTGTGAGGCTACGATTCACAAATCAGTGTTTCAGGTGTTATTTCAGTAAAGCATTATGTAAGAATGGGACTAAAACCTGAACAGTTAGGGTCTTGCAAACAGTGCTTATAAGCTTCACTAAACTGGAGTTTAAAATAATTCAAATAATTCTTTGAAATGTCATCTGAATGATTTGGAATTCACTAGTCACTTCTAGCAAATTCCATGGGTTTCAGGTCCATCATTATGAACAAGATACCCTGGTATCTCTGCTCAGAGCCTTTTCTTTATCTCAGAGATAAAATCTCCCAAATCAGAAGTGCCTCAAGACTGATGTGAGCAAATCAGTCACACATCCCGCAGGTGGGTTTCTCTCTGACTACCTGATTCCCTATAGAGAAGCAACATCCTGGTCATACCGACAATTCCCATACAAATTTCTTGCAGCTTTCTTGTCTTGCCTCTCATCTCACAGTGTTAAGAGGCTTAAGAAGGAGCAACAGTGCTCATAGACTTCTCTAGTAACGTGATGTGTAAGCACAAATCAACTCAATTGTGGTGACATCAAAAACGTGCTTTGAGGCCATTCTGGGCTTTTCCTTAAAGAGATTCCTGCACAAATGTTATCCAGGGGAATTGCGTGGCACTGCTCTGCAGGATGGTCACCAACAGAGGGGCTTATGGCCTGCAGTTGCTATCAGAGGAATAATTAAGAGGATAGGTACAGCACATAGCTTACGGCTAGCTAGCTGTGCTGTTAGAGAACAAAGATCTCCTGTTAATGCAGAAAACATTGCACTGGGGTTTTACCACATCTCTCTATCTCATTTAGAGACTGCAATGAGATCACACATGAAAAAATCCATTTTGACAGTGTATATTGAAGCATTTGTCCCGTATTATGCTGTATTATGCCTTGCAGCACAAAACTATTATCATTTCTAGCAGCCAAATGTCAGACGTTTGACAAACTCACGGAGTGAGGCCATCCCACGTAGACAGGAAACATTTGAGCTGGTGTATCTGCAGCTTCCACCATTTGAAGGATACAAGAATATTTGTGAAGGACCGGGTCAGCTTTGATTGTTTAACTTTGATTATTTAAGTTTGCTTTTCTCTTTGCTCTGTTTCTCTCATCCCAGCCATAGCCTGGCCTCATTCGTAGCATTGACTCCAAGAGGAGTGGATCAAATCCACAGCATCCCTTTTCAGGGAACAGACCAGCCAGTCAAAGGGGGTCATCAATGAGCTGAAGGAAACATGGGACGTGATACTGGAATGGTTGCCTTCCATCAGGGTAATAAGCTGCATTTAATGGATTGATCTAACATACCAAATCCTGCTTGCAGAAAATTGAGAGCAAGGTTTTGTGGCTTTTTTTCATCTTATTTCTTTGTAACAGATCTGAGAGAGGAAGGAAGTGCTGTGTGGAGCCAGAAGTTTCCCATTCCTCAGTTCTGCCAATGAGTTTCTAGGTAGCCCTTGACCTCTCCCTTAGCCTCCTTGGGTTCGATTCCCTATTTTGAAAGAAAATGAAGAGAGTCAGTGGGGATCATAAGACAAGAAAAGATGAGCTTTTTGTGGATTTACCTGTCAATTTGCAGTTCGATTCCCTCTTCTGCTATCCTTACCTTGTCAGACTTTAGAGAAATCGTGAGTTATCTTTGTGCCTCAGTTTTTCTGTGATGCAAAGCCATAATCACTTTTGGCTTGTCTCCTGTTTCGAGACAGATAAACATACCTATTGTTACGTATTTTACAGTGATTTACCTTCTAGAGGTCTGACTTGGACTGAGGTCCTTTAATTTTACGTATCACACGTAACAGGGTGTGATGAATAGTTCTGATATTTCTCCTTGGAGCACCCTGAGATCAGTGGAAAGATGCTGCAGAAATACATGATGTTAGTTAATACACAAGCAGAAATGAAATAAAAGAACTTTACTATACAAAAAATATGTGAAAGGTCCTGTAACCAGGCAGGAGAAAACTCTAAGGATTCAGGATACTGTGCTGCATAAGGGAAGGACTGATCCTCCCCACAGTAATTCTGGGATACAGTTTTTTCTGTTCATTGTACCAAGAGCAGACTCCAGTAAGCATTTGAACATGTGCTTAACTTGATAGACATGAGTAGCTTTTTGACTTGAATTTTAATGCACATTTAAGCTTAAGCATGGCTGTTTGCAGGGTGGGGATTTAGTATGGGATTCCCTGGTCCTTTGCACACATAATTTCATTAGGTGTTGTCTGTTTCTGTAGCACTGCCTCAGGGCATGAGCGAAGCCCAGCTGAAGTCAGGAGGAACCTCTACAGATTTTGATAGCAGTTGGATTGGACCCTTTATGAGAAACAAAAACAGATTTTGTGGAACTTAAAAGCAAAAAAAAAAGAAAAATCCTGCTAAATTTGTGGGGATAAAATACTCATATCCTGTTTTAGGAATAGAGCCTCTATAAATCAATCTTCTAACCGGAGCAAAATTTTACCAGCTGTACTATAAGCTTCTGCAAATAGGGGGAAGGTATAACGTACTCTGAGCAAACCCATTGCTTTAACTGAACAGAAGGCATTTCTTAGGCTGTGCATAACAGTTCCACGGGAAGTAATGATCGTGTTTATTTGGGTTCACAGGTTCTTTTGCTGTTGCAAGCTTTCATGGTACCTGGTTTAGAAAAAAAAGGGTCTATAAAAAATATATTTACAAATGCCATCTTATCTGTGCTTTCGTGCCACGGCTGTCATCTCACATGAGGTGAGATAATTTTCAGTTGCTATGCCAAGCCATCCTAGCTTAACTTGAATCACAGCTCTAGTTTCTGCTGTTGGCATCAGCCTGTAATAGAGCTACAGGATTAAAAACTTGTCATTCTTGAAAGGCTTCTTGGTAATGAGCAGAGTTTGAGACATGAGTGTGAGTCCTATTTGACTGCATTGTTATTCTCCCTCTTTTGGTGTCCACATTAATGACAGGTTGGCAGGTGTAATTCATACTTACAGTGCTGGCATTGCATGCTGTCTTTCGCCCTCTGCTTCCAGCTGAATCATTCTGTAACTACAATCCCTGGTGTTTGCACTCAGTGAGATAACAAACAGAAATGATGGAAATCAAGATGGAGAAAGAGAATAAAAGAGAGAGGGGAAAATTACACAAGTAGCTGGCCAAGTAAGAACATCCAATGTGCCAGTGGTGGATGACTTCATAAAGGCAGGTGAGAATGGTCAACTGTCTTAACAGGACATAAAAAGGAAAGGAGAGACCATAAGGAATTAAATAACAGCTGAAATGAAAGGATAACATGGTGAAAGTTAATCAAGACAAATATAGCATTGCCAGCTTGGACTGTCATTGTGTTTTGCGTGCTGGTACCTGATGAGTACTTGCTGCCTCACAGCTCCTTCAGTCAGAAGATCCAGCTTTGGAAAGCCTCTATTTGTTCCTGATGCATTTTTTCCAGCTTTACGGAGATAGCTGCAAAGGTTTCTGTAGCTACCAATTGCATGCATTTAAAGTTAGTCTCTGTCTGGGAGTTAAAGGAAGATCTAAAGGAAGAACAAGGGCTAAAGATGTTTCAAAATGCCTAATATAGGTGCTTCAAGTTTTTGGAGGGCAATTTACAACAACTGGAAAGGGACCTGGTTAATCATTGGCTGTTCAATACTCACTGAAAATTAGGAAGCTCTGTCATTTCCTTCCATCTGGGAAACTGAATCATAGTTGCAACTCTTATCCTGGGGCCAGAAGGGCAGAAATGGATTCTCTGGTTTCTATTAAGATGCAAATTGAGATCTTTTCCACTTTAGAGAAGTGATGGTATCTCTTTGTAAAGTGAATTCATTGGTATCTAGTAAATCTGTTTCAATCCTTTTTCTTTTTCTTCTTGCAACATATTTTTATAAGTCTTACAGGAATTTAATATCTTTGAGATCACTGCCTTTCTAAACAGGGATTCAGAAGTTTTGGGAGCAGATTGACTGACAGAGGCAGTCAGATGCAGTGTGACTGAACAATGTGTTTCTTCAGCAAACCAAGCTGCAAACATGGAAAGCTTGAAGGGAGCACTGCATTGAGGTCCATGGTGGGTTTGACATTTGTAATTTAACATCTGATGAAAACAAGGCCCTTGATTGAAGTCGTCCTGGTTTCAGCCCTAAGTCAGTGGTGAAATTACTGTTATCTCCAGTTAGATCGAGCTTCTGTCTCTTAATCCCTGTGGAAAAGGGCTTCCTATCACAGAGTACCTCTCCAAACCTATATGAAAGGCAATGTCACAAGAAACTCTGTAAAACAAACCACACAAAACAGCAACTCTTCCCTTTTCCCCCACCCAAATATGCCTCACCCAGCCACCCATCTAGAGACAACACAAACCAAGATGAATCCCACTCAACAGAGATCTCAAACCCTTCCCTCACCAACACCTTTTGAGACAGAAAGGTATTCCAACCTGAGAAGGTTGTGTGATGAGGTTATGGCTATTTTTGTCTGATGAGAAACCCATCAACCCGTGGGAAACACAACCCCAGAGAGTAGCACCACTTCTGTGTTATATTTAGGAGGTTACCTTACAAAATAATCCAGTAATATCAATTAACAAGTGTGGTTTACTGCAAACAGCAATCCTATTCCTGGTAGCAAAATTTCAAGCTTTTTAATGTCTTTGTTACACTACGCTGTTACTCAGAATATTCCACAGGGCTTCTGGAGCTGTTAGGGTGCGTGACATGCATTCAGTAAGGTTGTCAAGCTACTCTTATTTCGTGTATGTCAATTAGCTGCTGAAATTAACTGCACTAGGGAGAAGCAGCAAGGGCAAAGGGAGAGAACCAGCTAAAGGGAAGCTTAGGACAACAGGAGAAAGTAGAGTGGGGAAAGAAAAAGAGGTGAGTGAAGGTTTAAGAAACACACAACTGGAGAAAATGGGAAGGCAAAGAGCTTGAGGAACACAGGTTGGGTCTGCTTGAGGAATGATGGGAATGATGCTTCTGTGAGAGACATGTCAAAAGGCTAAAACGACGTAAAATCTGAGAGGAGAGCTTGAGGCACTTGAGGCATGCTATTCCAAACGGAGAGCCCAGCTGGTGGGGTTAGGAAAGCTGGAGGCTATCTGCAGGGATGCGTGCATCCTAAAGATTGCTAATGCGGTGTTGTGAGATAGGGAAGGCTCAATAGATTTTACCAGAGTCACAAGGTCACAGCTGAGGCTGTGAAGTTAACTGCAGGTTTCATCACACTGTTAGGGTCCTCTTCACCATCTGAGAAACAGGAGCTTTTTGCCATTTCATCTGCTACTTGCTTGAACATAGCAAGGAAATCTGAACTAAACTAACACAAAGTTGAAAAAGAAGATCTATATGTTTGGTTTAGAAAGCATAAGTTTCATGGGAGAATTCTTGGATTGATCTTCACTGGAAATCAATCATCTGATAAAGTGCTGCACTTCATTTATGCATTGCAGCAAGCACAGGGGAGTTGCTAAGCTGGACCCAGCCAGACACTGGGGGGATTCAGCAGCCTGTCTCTGAGTGTGTCTGCCTCCTGATATTTTGCAGAGGGAGGCAAGAAACACCCTAATAGATGATAAGGGAATAACTTGCGGACAGAAAGTTTTTTCTGGATAACTCTAGACAGTCATTGATTGGCTTCTGCCCTGAGGCATTACAGTTTATATCCCTAATATCTTTTTATATTGCCTAATAAAACTGTTGGCTGTTGCCATTACATGGGTAATGGACATTTATATAAAACTCTTTATGAGCTGTAGATGGAGATCATCCTCTTCACCACACGCATGGAACCACATCTGGAGTAAAACACAGTAGACTGGCACTATTAATAAGCCACAGTTACACTGAAGAGGAAGAATGGCTCCTCATCAAGTCAAGGCTGCATAAGAAATTTAGAAAACTGGATTTTCCTTCTCCCAGAAGAGGTTAGACCAAGACAGGGCCTTTCTGTGCTTAACTCCAGGCAGTTTGGGTTGCTGTTGTACATTGCCTTTAGAAAGAGAGAAAACAATGGCATTTCAAGCGTACCATGAGGGAGTTCCTCTCAAAGAGTCACCTGCTACAGCTTGAGAGGGACAGTATATTCCAGCATCCGCTGAATTAATCCAAATATGCTTCTTCAGTGAGATTTGATGTAGGAAATGATGCCTGCTCAAACACCTTTGCCTTTAGTAATTTCTTATTTTGTGTTTTTCATCACTTGAAATAATGTTCTGTGATTTTAATTTTGCTTTTGCAGATCCCAAGAAATTATTCCTCTAGGAATAAATAAAAGCCATTGTTGAAACTAAAAGTGATAACTGATTGCCATTTCCTTTCACAGGGCCATTATTTAAAGAGACAAAGTGAAATGTAAATGCAGAAGCTATGAAGTCCTTGATCTTGTCAAGGGAAAGGACTGTCTGAAAGAAAATAGCTAAAATATACTTTTTAAAAAAGCAATTGAAGGAATATTTGCAGAGTCTACAGAAAACTTGAAGACTGTGAGAAAAGATCAATTTTTAGTTTGTTTGTTTTACACAGTATATAATACTTGATGCAAAAATCCATTTTAAAAAGAAATCCTTTTTTTTTTCTCTCATTGCTTTTGCATACTTAATAATATCCAGCACTCATGTAAAGATTTCTATCTTCAAAAGACAAAGATTAGTTAAAAGCAAATTAAAAAATTAATCTCCATAATCTCCCAAGGATAAATATTCCCTTCCTGTGGCAAATGGGGAAACTGAAAACAGAGCTTAAGTGGATTGCTGGGGGTTTCCTGTACCTGAACCTGTGTTAGAACAGTGGGAGTCCTTGTCTCACAGGTTTTCTTCCTAAAAAGGTGGAGAGGGGTTGTACCTATACCATTAATTTCCCTGTCTTTCTTAAATACGTGCCATCATTATAACATATCTTACCCATTTGAGTTAATTGGATATAAAACATTAACTTTTGCAGAGGTATTAGAGCTTCACCAAAGAGCACTTACAGATATTGCAGGGTAACATCAAAATTAACATGGAAGCAATTTAGTCCTTCAGTTTAAATGCCTTCAGCAAAGGATTAAGATTTCCCCATCACCACTCAAGCATTTCCTTACATATTCCCTGCTTATCGTGCTCCCCTTACTTACTGTGCTAGTTACCTTTTCAACATAAAAATGATGCTAGGAATCTTTCCTTCAGTTCCATAGTTTCATCATTCAATTAGAAAAAGAAAGTGCCAGTGCTTTTATCAGTGTATGGCTTCTGCTTTTCTCTAGATGTTTTCTACAATATCCAGATGACTTAATATTTGTGAAGCTTCAACCCCTTCCAGGGCAAAGACTGAAATTAAATGCTGATTTGAGAAGAATTATGTGATGGGGAAAGCAGTGTTCATTAATACAGCCCAATCAAGCCTAATGAAGAAGCCTCACATATCAATAATGTGGATTAGAAATGAAACAGAATAAACTGAACATTTTCTTGCTGGTAGAAAGTGCTGAAAAAGCTGAGTGACTTTTGTCTTGTAGCAAGTAAGCTCTTCTCTTCTTGCAGTGCCACAGGTGAAATGAAGTTTCCTACTGAAAGATTACAAGATAGAGGTGGAGGTGAACAGCAAATCAAAACATAGAACCAGAATCATAGAATAGTTAGGGTTGGAAAGATCATCTAGTTCTCAACCTCCCTGCCATGGGCAGGGACACCTCACATTAAACCATGTCACTCAGGGCTCTGTCCAACCTGCCCTTGAACACTGCCAGGGACGAAGCATTCACAGCTTCCCTGGGCAACCCATTCCAGTGCCTCACCACCCTCACAGTAAGGAATTTCTTCCTTATATCCAATCTAAACTTCTCCTGTTTAAGTTTTAACCCATTCCCCCTTGTCTTATCACTACAATCCCTGATAAAATGTCCCTCTCTAGCATCTCATCCTAACTGCAATAGAAGTGCAAGAAGTGGGGAAGTAGATTTGGGGGGAGACCTGACATCAGACTACTTGTGCTGTGCTGCTCACAAAATTCTACCCATTAAAGAAAAAACCCCCGAACTATTACATGTAACAGCTTGGGTACTCTTTCAAGAGTCCATGGTGATGTTGCCCAATGTTGAGTCTGGCAGGCAGTCCTGCCTTATGGTTTGTCCCTGGGTATGAAATTGCACATTGCTAATACTAGCATTGACTTGAGCCTATGAGGCCAGTGCTCAAAGCTGGGGCTGCCTCCAAGATACAGGTCAAGTTGTATTTGGGCTCCTAACAGGGAGACTTCTGGTCTTTCTCTTGAGCTGTGCTTGTAAAGATTGTTGAAAAAAGAGAGATAGTATCCATATGTGGATATTTCTTTCCCATTTCTCTCTCCCCAGGTGCTGTCCCAAGCTGCATGTCTCTCACAGAGTCAGATGTACTTCTTTCTCAGCAGTGCTCACACCACCATGCGGTTCTCACAGTTCCCTACAGCATCAATATCCTTTAGTCTGGCACTGGGCTTCAGTGTAGAGCACATGGCATCCCTCGCTCGATGCTGGCTGGTGAGGTTTGCTGGAGGAGTACTGCTCTGTCATGCTGGGCTGTCTCCAGGCTGTTAAACTTGCTATTTTTTAACCCTACAAAACTGGGAAGCTGCCACCAAGCTGTCTGTGGGCCTTTGGTCCATGCTAAGACCTGATACATGGCTGGAGGAAGGTGCTTGGCCTGGGACGAGTGATGTCAGGGACTCTCTAGCAAGTTAGCAATGTAGAGGACTGAGTTCCAGCACTTGGGAACATTCCTGGCGCTGTTTGTAAGCAGAAGTGTATATAAGTTTATAAGCATATGTGTAAGCATACTCTGTAACTACTGTTTCCCCACAAACCCTGTCATTTTTCAATGATCCTTCATTTATTCCATCCAGATAGAAGCTGGTTCCTTTGATTTACATTTTTTACACTTTTTCATGTTCCTGAATATTTTAAATCTGGAAAGAGTGTTTGTGATCTTCCAGTCTGATTGCCCACCTAACACTGCATTTCGCCATCAATCGACAAAAGTGATAGTTAAATGGTTAAGGCGTTCCCTTTATAAGCAAACAACCTGTTCTTTTGGCACTTTTGGTGCACTTGGAAATGTTCACTGATAGATTTAAATTAGCAGGATACCACTCTGAATGCAAGTATACCAGCTTTTAGTCTACTCTCATTTCGAAACAGGGCTTCTGTGCTCATATTCTCTGAGCATCTATCTGTCACTCTTTTCCCCAGGGCTTTTTTTTTTTGGCTTGTGCACTTTCAATCACATTTAGCAATGGTCCCAAGGAGATTATTTTTTGACAAGTTCTAATATAACAGAGGGTGGATTGATGAGAGAGACACTGTTAATATCCCTGGGATAAAGGCCACAACATGAACTCAAGTGTTATTAAAGAATCAGAGAGTATAGCTGCAAGGTACAGATCGGTAGGAGACCAGGCTTCCCCAGTCACACTGTCTGCTGATAAGCATGTTGCATGTTTTGTCCATATTTACTAACCTGACCATAATAGAGATCTCCTGGATTTTCTCTGGTCTTATTTTCAAATTCACCCTCAATGGGAGTCCCAGATTAGTGGGATTCCTGCTTTTCAAATATCAAATATCTTCAAATCAGAAGATATTCCTGGATCTGATCCAAACAGGTCTTTTTCTTTGGAAGCTGAGTATGATCAGAATATAAAACCTGCATCAATAGGGCAGGAAAGATAAAAACTGTTTTCCGTGTGACTAAGTAAGGATCTTTCCATAATTTTCAGCTTGTGTCTCTTCTGTTCATGGATCACAGCAGATGGGGAAAAAAAGGAAGTTATAAAAATATTTTTTGGAGCTGAATTAGAAAGTGAAAAGATGGTCCAGAAATCACCTCTGCATCGCTCACGGTCTCTGGTGCTGGCACACTGTGCCTTGGGACTTGCTGCTGAGCTTCTGAGCAAAAGCTGTAAACTGGAAAACTAAACCGGGTTGCAGCTCCCATTGTGAGATGTCTATGCACTGAACTGGATCCTAGCAAGATGGAACAGTCTTCTCTGGTAGCAAGTGGCAGAATATGAAGCAGCTGGTAACAACAACAACAACACAAAAAAAAAAAAAAAAGAAGTAAAAAACGAAGGAAAAATTGGAAAGCCTTCATGCAATCATTGGTGAATCATTCCCACAAGCTTTCTGCTTGCCCAGTAGGCTTCCTGAGTGCCAAGACCAAGGAAAATCACACCACTTCATTAACGTAAGCTGCTTTCCAAAGGCAAGCCTGGCTTCTGCATGATCTTTTTGAGGGGGGACATTGCAGCCTTAACCTACCTGCTATGAAGATGTCCAGATGATGGGTGGCATGAGGTTGTTTGTATAAGCAATGCTGACAGTGTGATAGCAGAGTTTACTGTCCTTCTCAGGCCCACTCTGATGACAAATGACCTATAGTTAGATTAACCTGACTGCGATTACCCTGCTGTTAGATTGACAAGAGAGCCCCAGCGTGCAGCAAAGCCTCGTCCTTGCTGTGTATGTGTGTGACAGACACTGTGCATGTTCACCTTCACTTCATCCTGTACCCACAAGCTTCATAGGTGGCACACAGAGTGGCACTTGTGAGTTTTCAAGAGCTTATATCACCTAGTTTAGGCTGAAAAGAAGATAAGGATCCAAATGATAGCAGCAGATAGGATGGGTTGTCCTACAGTGGGGTTGATCTGGGAGGTGCAGACCGTGTCGCTGCAAATCAGCTGCATCCAGGAGGATCAATAACAGAATCGCAGAATCATCATAGAATGGTTTGGGGTGGAAGGGGCCTTAAAGCTCACCCAGTTCCAACCTCCTGCCACGGACAGGGACATCTTTCACTAGAGGAGGTTGCTCCAAGCCCTATCCAACCTGGCCTTGAACACTGCCAGGGATGGGACAGCCACAGCTTCTCTGAGCGACCTGTGCCAGCGCCTCAGCACCCTCATAGTGAAGAATTTCTTCCTAATAAATAAAAAGAGAAGGAAAACTCTGTTTGCAAGCCTTGTGTGGCTAATTGTGCTGGGCAAATGTGGAAAACCAGCTCAGAAGAGAACCTGGGTTAAATTTTTGGCTTTTTAACCTAGCAGAAGTATCTTGAATAGGACATGCAAAGATTCGTCATCTGGCCAGTACTGCGATTAGATTGCTTGGGAAAAACTCATTATCCCAGGTGCTGTCTCTGAGGGTACTCAATTGGTTTCAGATGCCACAAGCACAAGTGAATGTAGCTTCAGCAGGCATTTGCTGGATCAGCTCGGATGGGGATGGCTAAAATCTGGTTACTAAGTGGGTGTGCTTTATCACCACTAATTGAAGTCAGTCATATCTGTTGGTGTTCCAGCTGCTTTGTGTAAGCACTGGTGCAAAGCCTGGTTAAGCATTGACTCCAAAACATACTCCTTGTATGAAAGACATCATGGCTGGTTAAAAAGGACGCATCCGTGCTGTGTTTAAGAAATGTTTGTGCTACTAGTATGCAATGATAATTGCACAAGCATCAAAATATGACAAGATTCCCCACAAAAAAATAAATCCTGAGAAAATTAAGTTCAGATTTTGGGACATGCACTGCCAACAAATGCTACTCTAGGCACCAGAAACAAGTCCTGCTGAAGCCGGCTGATACACAAAAATGAATATGGAGTGAAAGAAGTAACTTCCCCTTTCATACCACTGCAGTTTGCTGGTAAATAGATTCTCAGCTTCTAGAAATCAGTAGGCAATTATCCTGAAAAAACTCGATTCTTTAAGAATATAAATATCTTTAAACAGCAATTAAAAAATTATAACTCAAAAGCAATCAGCAGATTTGAGAACAGAGTCATGCTAGCTGGTACAGTACATGCTGCAAACTGAGGAGAAAATTGTGTTTCAGATTTTGTGATAGTACTTTAGTACCAATTTTGTCTACTGCTATGGGTTACATCTTCCTGTGCAATCTTATGCCTGCCTCTTGATTGCAAGTGACCCATGCCAGCTGAAAGGCTCTTCATGCACCCCTGACCCACCACCAGCATGGTGGAAGCACAGCCTGTTTTCTTGGGGTTCCTGCTTGTATTTTAGGTTGCAGCCACCCCCAGTGGGTTTTATCTATGTCAGTGATTTTGAGGAAGTTGGGTT